>OMKZ01050989.1:56864-73605 GCA_900302535.1 Neoniphon sammara | reverse complement strand
CCTGCCTGCCAGCGAGGCAAAATGTGGGCAGTCAGGCTCATGACATGTCCCATCCTCTGCCCAAATAAGCTGTCAATCTGTAGAAAGTGTATTTGGGCCCAGCAAGAGGATGTTTCCAACTTTTCATTATAATGTTTCAGATGCCATGTAAGAAGGCCAGTGCCAGATTGGAAGCTTAGAAGTTCTACTGGACCACTGGCAAGACCTTAGCTCTCTATCTGTTCTCATCTGTACATGACCTCAGAAACCAAGCCTTCTTCAATAAAACAAAACAAATCGAAAACATAAAAACATTGAACCCTCTGAGAACTCGTGCAAATCAAAAGGACAAAACAGTTAAACCATCTCTGATCTTGGCTTGCTTGAATCTTTGTACATCTCTGGCCACCATCTAGCCATCTGGCCATGCTCCAACTGAAGCGTTACTGGAAGCTACAAAATGGCTGGACCAATTAGCAGAACTACAGGCGTAGCTTAGGTGGTGACGACAGCAAGAAGCTACAGTGCATTGGAATTGGAAAACAACAGGACCTCACAGATGGTACTTACAAAAATGCCCCAAAAAATAATGTACCAACATGCTAACAAGCTAGCAATATTCTAGCCAATATACTTGCTTTCACTATTAACAGTTCTCTGCTGTTTGTGTAGCTTGGGCACTCTCGTGATATGTCATATGGTTCATTTGCCTGATTGGATGAGTTAGCTAATGACAGGTGGTTGAACCAATTGCCTCTAGTGTATTTTTACAGTTCCCATGAGGAATTGCCTCTAGTTCTTGAGACCCTCTCCAGCCACCCATTTGTGGCTATTAGGTGGACCGCGTGATTGGATTGGCTCTTGAGGCTAGCCCTCAAACAAGTCATCCTGCAGCTCCAGAAGTTGGAAGTCTTAGTGAAAATGGAGAACTCGCCTTGTACAGGGCAAGAAGCCACAGGGTGAGCAGGCCTGTGATTATGGTAAGCTGAGAATCTACATGCAAAATTCAGTGTGTTGAGTCAACTTTATGAGTGGTTAAGCCAATAGAGCCCTGTTGAAGGGCTGCAACTGTAATTTTAAAAACTAAATTTATGTGTAATAATCGTTTCATTCTTTAAGCAAAGAGATCCACATAGCTAATATTCCTTAGAGTAATCTTCCAAAATGTGTAGTCATATTCTCACCTCTACAACACCAGACACAATGGAAACCCTTAAAAGTGGAAGCAATTGTAACACATAATTCAGCTCTTGATAGTAATGCAAATGTGAATTCAGTGGGAACCGGTGAAATGCCATTAAATAGATGGACCAATGACTCTCAAATATAACCTCTTAACTTTCTATGCATCTCTTGACTGAATTTCTTTATGTATTTGTTTTTGTTGTATTTATCTCGTAATCTGTTGAATGGAATTTATAAAATTTGATGCACATTTCATGCACAAGGATCAGTGAGTAAGTAGAGTTTGGTCTGTGATTAATGCAAGTGAGTGTGACCTACACAATAATGGCATACTGGCCTTTAAAGAGATACGGAGCTCGAACCCTGGAATCACTGCTTGTGGTTACATTCTCTCTTGGTTTGATGGGTTTGGTGTTTACTTTTTAATTTTAAACAGTTTGTAGTTTATTCTTATTTGGGTTACAGCTCAGTGTTGCAAAAACTTTATAATAGAAAAAAAGAAAACACTGACATTTTATATAGTCTGGGGTCCATTTTATTTCTGGACTTTGATGTAATTTATATCAGTTGTATTCATAGGACAATTTCATTACAGTGTATTTCTCACACAGAACAGTTAAAACACTTCAATGTGTCAGATTCTGATAAATAAAATACTGTTACAGCCTATAAAAATAAATACGCTTTTTTTTTCCTTTTTTGTCACAATAAGCATAGTTGAGTTTTCACTGAACATTCATCAAATATCAAATGAACTTTACACAACACAGTCTACTCTCCCTATCAATGAAGACTTTAACATTACCTGCCACTGATGGTTACTATGAGATGAGTGCAACAATAACTCATTATGCTGCCATAATGCTATAATATTATGCTATAAGTCCCCAATTTCCCCACAGAGACATTGCACTTTATAAGAGAGAGAAGAAAAAGCCATTCAACACCATGTGAAAACTAATACAATCTTTTGCTTTTGCACGTATCCCACAAACACACCAAACATCAAATTACCGATGGAGATGCAACAGCATCAAACAAGTCTAGATTGTTATATTTGGCAGCAGTAATGGAAAATAGCTTGCATCACTTGAGTTTAAGGCAATTTAATTATTTATGTGCACCCCTTAAACAATAATTTACTCAGTCTTTATTTCATCATTCCCTGCATTTCTGTAGTTACTGTATCATTATAGCCTAGATTTCACATGCACCCAATGTGCATATATGCTTCTCATTTCTACATAGAAAAATACAGTTTGCGAATATGACGTGTGTGTTGGAGTGGTAGTGTGAGGACAGATACTTGTTTACAGTCTTTGTTGACATGGCTTTTGAAAACATCTTGATAGTTCACATTCCCATTGTCTACTGATAAGTTACATAATCAACATGAACATCATTTAAACACATGAGAACAGATACTTTCACATTTTCACTGCTGACTTTGAACTGAACACCATCGATCCAAACTTGTGACATGAAGCACCACAGATCCAAATAAGACCCACAGTATACATTTGTCTAAGAATCCAAGTAACAGTACATTTGAATAGACATTTATGACCAAAACAGCATGCAGGACATTCTACTGTTACTACAGTACTGCTGAATATCAAAAATAGCAATGATAATGAATTCATTTCATTTTACATTAGCTGCATGCATCTAATGAATTCATCTGATTTTTGATGGATTGCACATGTACCCTTACTGTACTAGCTATTTAATTATTGCACAAAGTATCAATTGTACGACACTACCCTTATTCTACCTCTAAATGCCAGTAAAAAGCACTAGTATAACAGAAACACAGTGGTTTGCCTCACACAGTCACCACTGTATCTTTCTTTTAAGGTCATACTGTTCAATACACAAACTATTGCTTTACACACAGAACACAGACATACTGGTTGACACGTGCCAATGAAACCACATATCTTCAATCTGTTTTCCCTCTACATATTATTACTGAGCATCTCTAATAATAATAATAATGATAATAATAATAAAGTAAATTTGTGTAGCACTTATCAAAGCCAGGATTACAAAGTGCTTTACAAAGAGCACATAAAACGATAAAAATAAAAGATAAAAATAAAATTAATAACAATAACGTTAAAAAAATAATAAAAATGGAAGTTAGGATCAGGTGCCAAGAATAAAATGGGCAAGCAGAACAATTAAAATACCAGCAATATAATATTAAAACAATGGATGATTGAAACCGTAAGATGCAAGATTTTAAGTGTAGAGTCAGTAACAAGAACTAATATAACACAAGAGTTAAAATTATAGAAGAAGCCTTTCAGTAAAAATAAGTTTCAAAGGCAATTTAAAATAAGATACTATATGATCCTATCCTCAGCTTTTACAGTTATTTCTTCATATATTTATATTTTAAAGTGCCTCGTCATTCAGACTTCACATTTATTACAACATCTTTGGCAGCCCAATATGGTCAATGGAGTGTACATATCTACATATCACTGTACATATCTACTGTAACACGACAACAGTAAAAATGACTATAGAACATAAAACTGGATCTGGTCGTGCCTTGAATCCAGTCCATACCAACATAATGGCACACATATAGTGACACAGATTGGCAAGATGAGGTTTATGCCATCATTTTCATAAGTCACTTGAATATATTGTGGGTATTTTATTTGCAGATTCTTCTCAAGTTTAATACACTAGGCTACTCTACATGTGTCAGATATACACTGAGATCATTCAGTTCAATCATCCTCTGACAGAGGAGTTGTCCTTCACGTCAGTGCTGAAAAACAGGCATGGCTTCAGTTTCCTAAGGGCAGCAGACCAGTTGTTTCAGCCTACTGAGTCTAGCAGGGTCACTGTAGACCCGAGATCATTCTGATGTCTACATATATCCAAAATTGAAAACCTTCATAGTTTTCCTTATTTAATTTATATGTACATATATAGTTACATGTGGATTTTAAGGCTTTGCATTTTCACTTAAGTGTTTTTAAAGGATCATTCACTATTGCACAGACAAAGACACACGAAGAAATCACCACTAGTGAGTCTAAAACTAAGTCTAACAGTGCTGAGAGGAGCAGCTGAGTGGGCGTACTCTCTCAGTATGGCTTACTTCCCTGTTTTATGAGGCTGGCTGGCTCCCTGGCCACTATCGGCCAGTTTGGAGGCTGCAGCGTTGCTCCTATTGCACAGATTCCTAATCTCCAGCAGGCCCTCCTCCAGGGCTTTGACGAACACGGCCGAGCTCGTCTCGGTGCTCTCCCGGAAACTGGACACACAGAAGATGATGTGGTCTGCCTGTGGGTTGTAGCAGGCCCCGTAGCCGTTGGGCACCACTGGGCCATAGCAGCAGAACATTTCCACTGTGGTAGGGACCTGAAAAGGGAGTGGGCCACAGCATGGGTTGGATCAGTTCAGCTACGCATAAGAACAGCTGTGTTTAACTTAGTATTAAAAACTGGATTAATTTGCTTCTCTGCCCAGGGAATTTGGCTTTCAGTATTCTGGTTTCTGTTTACATCCCACCACCAGCACGGGCTACTGCTGCGGTCCAACAGGTGTTAAAGAGATGGAAATCTTGCATCTGGACTAAGTGATGCTAATACTCATGCACTTTAAAGTGAGAGATTTTTTTTTATTTTGCCGGCATGCTAAGTGATCATTGTGGTGGTATTTTTGTACTTCACTTCCCAGAGATAACTTGTCAATTAAACCAAATACTGTTACATCTTTTTTCCTTGGATTTTCTGTTGAAGTTTCTGTAGGTAGCACTCTTCTCTTTTTCTGTTCAGCTATGATAGCTATAACTGTTCACCCATATCTTCTGGGTAGTCACTGCTAAGGTAGAAACAGCAGCTACTGTGCATATTGCCAGGGATAGAAAAACTTTGAACCAGTGCTAGAATGTCATCCCAGAATCATTTCAGATCAGGTGTCCGCCCTGTAAGGCACTGGTCTCCATAGTCACCAGCTTGGTTGTCTGACTGTTTGGCCACAACAGATTGGGTTACTTTTAAGAGTCTTGTCATAATCTTTAAATCTGGGGATAAAGACCTGTATTAGATACCCAAACAAGAATTTCAGAGGGCTGTCAGGAAAGCTAAAAACAGAGATGGTCTAGAAAATAAACTTAATGCCAAGGATAGCAGAGAAGTCTAGCAAGGGTTCCAATTAATTTCAGACTATAAGACCAAGCACCCAAGCCGTAATGAAGATCCCTCTGTGATAAAGTGATTTGATATTATGACAGGGAATCAACAAAGTGTACCAAGGGTGCTGCAGCTCACAGATCCACACTTTGTGATAAAAAACATTATGAGGTGAGAGTCATACTCCTCAAACAAAATGGCTTCATATATTTTTAATTGATGTCTTGAGTCATGTTAAGTTGTAGTTTGTTTTAAGTACATTGTTATCGTCCAGGTCTCTAAGAAACCCTCTGTTAATGACTGGGTTTTTTAATCTTCTTGAGAGGTTGGTTAGCGGCTATGCCATGACCTGTTCCAGTTTGCATGCAGAGCTACAGTAACAGGTCTGAAGCGGATGCTGCTGTCTCCATTTGCATCCATTCAATCTTCTAACTCCAGGAGGCCTCTGCCACTTGTGCACAGACACAGATGTTCTGTATTGGCTACAGCATTCAATAAAGTCCTACCTGTGAAGTTGTTCGATAAGCTACAAACACTATGAGTCGACTAGTCTTAATGCTACTGGATACTGGGCTTTCTGTTTGACAAGATACAATTGATCAAAATCAACAGCATGCTCTCCAAGTCCATGATTCTTAGTGCTGGTGCACTCCAGGGGTGTGTGTTGTCACCACTCCTCTAATCCATAGCTACAGACAACTTTGTGTCAAGTTCAGAGTCTGTTGTTTGAAGGATCAACAATATTAGTAGGTTTGATCTCAGGTGGCAGTTACTCTGCCTGTAGGAGTAAAGCTAGCTCTCTTATTGAGAACATTCTCTAGTACGATGTTGGTAAAATTAAAGAGATGATGGCAAAGGAGCGAAGGACCATGCTGAGCTCCACCCTCGTGTAATCTATACACAAGTAGTGGAGAAGATAAAGAACCTCCATGTTCCTGGTCCCCATCACCTCAACAGTACCAACTTCATAATATAAAATCTCACCAGAAGCTGTACTTCTTTCAAAAGTTTAAAAAACTGTCAGGTAGCAACCTATAATACACTTTTGCATAGTAGTTGTAACTGAAAGTGTTGTTATATGTCTATATTCTCTACCTGAATGCCACATTAAAGTCTGAAGTTGTTCGCTGACTCCACTCAACCAGCCAATTCGTACTTCTCTTTCATTTCCTCTTTTAGAACCCTAAAGGCTCTCAGTTTCTTCACAGCGGCTGTCCTGTCTGTACCAGTGGTAAACTTGATAGGTTTAAGTTCTACAAATCACTAGCAATTTATTTTATTGATTTTACCTATGTATTTATTGTTTTTATTTTGACATGTGTCACTTTTTTGCTTATTTATAGGTTTATTAAGTTTCTATGCCTGAGTGATCTGTGTATTTTTTGCTGTCACTGGTAGCTTGTGCTGTGTCTGTCCTACATACTGAACCCTGAACAAACCCCCAGCAGCCTTGGTCTGTATGACAACCACTGAATTTAGAGTCTTCAATTATGAATATGATGAAATTGGTCAGAACTCTGGAACTAATAGGATTGGATCAAAAGTGTAAACACCACCTGTCTGCTCCTGGCAGAGAGAGGTTTAAGTATTTAAACTTCAACTCCTAATTAACCCATGACCCATGGTCCTCAGTAAATGAAGTGCAGGTACACAATTTTTAACAATAAATCAAATATAGGAAATGTCTGTATGCTAGAATAAATTGAATTAAAGGAGTATGAATCTGTGAATATGATGGGGTCACAGGTTACCTGACTGGTAGAGAGGATGAACTGATTACTGGTCAGATATGTCTCATCAGAGAAGATCTCTGGCTTCCCCATGTTGAGCTCCTTTGCAATCTCCCGAAGCCCGAGGAGATGATTGTCTATTGCCATCCCTGTAATAGCCTGAAAAAGAAATCTTTTTTTTCCCTCAGATTCATTTGAACCCTGTCCAACTTTGCTTTTAATCAAAGACAATAACTATGGGCAGGAATGGGTTTCAAAGATTTTGAGCCATGGCCCATCTGGCTATTTGCCCATTAGCACAGTAACATCTCTGTTCATTCACATTCAGATTCTGGCTGTGTCTTCGCTAGGCCAATAAAATATCCAACCCTGGTCACTTACTGCAATTGCGTAATCTGTCTGGGCTTTGATTGCATCCCTCAGTCTTTTCATTTTTTCTGAATCCTGTAAAAGAAGCGAGAAACAATTTAAAGAAAAAACATGATTATGCTTTAAACATTTCACTTTATACAAGGAGAGGCAGTGGTAGAGCCACCAATCCCCTTTCTTTTTATAGAGGCTTTAAATCTGCTGGGAGATCATCTGTTAGTTGGAAAGGGGAGACTGGACTTGGTGTGCCAGTGGCACCTGTTTCATTTAAGCAGGAGAGATGAACAGTATTATGGGAGTTGCTCAGTGATTGTGGGCCAAAGTGAGAAAAATGACTCACGGTGAGAATGGACTTCTCCTCTGTCATGGACTTCACAAAGGCCAGGGCCTCAGGGGTGGCTGAGCGGATGTTGTCGACCCGGCCCTCTTGGAAACGCCGAATAGAGGCACTCTCGTAAGTATGCACAAGCCTTCCATTGCATCTTAGAAACAGGGAAAAAGTGATTGCTATACACTTCCACTCACCCACTTGGTTGAATAAAACTCATGAAATAAATTTTTTATTTTCAAATTAAGAATACTTAAGATGATATGCTAAAGAGCAAGTTTTTTTTTATTATTTTTTTTTATAGATTTTTAGAGATATAGACTGTATGCGCTGTACCTGTAAAATGCAAGTTGTAAGGCAACTTGTATATATGCATCTGGACTCATCTTCTGTTTTTTGATTAATTCTTTCCCATAGAATTTGAACATGTATGCCTCCATGTCAAGATTGTTCACCAGCCTGGAGGAGAAAGCGCAGAGGGTATGAGATCTGATATTTTGTCTCTGTAAAAACTTGGAATGATCACTGAGTTTGTTGGGTTGTGTTGCTCTTGCCGCTGGAGTCTCTCTGCCGAGGCAGCTAAGAGTCCTTGGATGTGCGGGTTACATTTCCAGAGCAGTCTTCGGGGTGGAGGAAGATCTGCGATGCTGCATGACCTCATCAGCTTGGAGGGGCTCCCTGCTCTGTTCAAAGCAACACCACTCATGTCAAATTCGCTATTTGTCACAACAGCACGGACTTCATATCAATAACTGAAATTTTGACTCACATGTATTTCATCAGGTATTCAGAGCACTGCACCAGAACTATACCCTCAAATGGCGAATGCTCACACACCACTCCACACACCCCGTCCATTCCTACAACAAACTGAGAGAGAGTGGATTATCTAACTGATCAAAGTCTTCATTTTGTCCCATCAGTGGAGGATTGCACTGCCATTAGTGTGGTCCTACCTGCATTGGCTTGTCATACCAGCGGTTCGCCCCATTCTTCTCGTGGCCTCCCCCATGTAGCATCAGCAGGGCCCGATTGGTATCACTGGGCTCCAGCCCACTGGGCTCATCCAGACACACCACACACAGACAGCTCTCGATCACAGCCAGAGACTCCCTGTTGGTTGGATCTGGACAGGGAAGGAAGGGAAACCTGTGTAGTTCATGCTGAAATATATTGTTGAAAGATATATTTTTAACTGGAAGTAGTTTATCTTCTTATTTTCTAAGATAGGCTAAGATAAAATGTTAGAAATGTTTGAGATGAGACCTTTTGTTAGTACATCTCTGGCTTGGGCCCACTCCGTTCTCCCGTCGGATGTCAGAACACCAAAAGGAGGGAGTCTCTCTGCAGCGTTCTCTGCCATTTTTACTATTTTCTCTAGTTGGGATAAGAGCTCCATCTCGTTCAGCTGCTTGTTCTTTGCAACTACATCCAACACGAAAAACTAGAGAAAGGTAAAAAAAACTAATCAGCAAAGTCATGTAATTTTTAACTGTTCTACCATGTATGACCCTCATCAGTAGGGAAAATGTTCAGTGTCCTTGCTTGCTAATCGTCTTTTGTAGATGTGGTCATTATTACTGTGGTTCAATATGGCTGAGATAACAAGAGTACCAGTAATAATGGCAGTTAGCCATGGCTTTATTCCAGTGGCCATCTAAAACATGGCTCCTCTGCTGCAATCAGTTGAACATGCGACTCAAGGCTCTCAGACAAAGTGGCAGATTCAATCAACCCTAATTTAGTTAGCCGTCTGTGTCTCCATAGGGATGGGCCCTTATGTGCCACAGATTGATAGTTCCCAGAAACATTTCCAGGTGAAATTGTCTCTTTTGGCCTTTGTCTGTCATATATAAGAGATATTTGTCCAAATCTTGGCATAAACCATGTAATTTTGTTCAAAGAAAGGCAACAGTATTTTATTTTATGTCATGAACATCGTATCATGCTGCACTGGAGGGTGTTATAATTCTCTGGAATAGGTTTCTATTTATTTTGCAAAAGTAAAGTAAAGCACAAAGATGATCACTCCACAGCCACGGATGCTATTATAACACTTTGCACCAATAATGTTTGTATCAGTTTACGCCAAAAGTCAAACAAATTGGTGTGTAAATGGTCACATCCCTTTGATTTGGCATATGTACGGTATAATACACTTATATTCAACAATGAGAAATTATGGGTGCAGACCATTCAAATAGATATTTCCAATAGGTAAACCACTCTAATTGGCTTTATGCTCTGTAGTTTCATCTAAATATTGTAGAACGAGACTGTGAAATGTCATTATCAACAGTCAGACATGGCTCTTTTGTCCAGTCTGAAATTTTGTAAGTTACACATTTAAGTCATCCAAATAGTCATCCACTAACTGTTCTTAAATTAGTCATCCTTTGCGGTCTTTCTGTTCTGTCATGTTAATGATACCTTGGTAACAAACCACCCACTGAGGGACATGTGAAAAGAACCCTAAGCACTTCTTTTTGAGCTGATGTCCTGAAAATCACTATGTGGCTGTCACTGGGAACAGCTAATCACTAACCATGTGACAGGATGGAATATCTGACACGTTGGGTCTGTAAGCCATCTGTAATAGTAATACAGTATGTTCAAAGATGGCAGTTCAGGCCAGAATAGATATTGAAATTGTCCTTTTCAGCCTATTTTGGTGATGAGGATTATCTTATACAAAAAACATTTTTTGAGGGATACCAAAAGCCATAGTATTGATGCATTGATATATTGTCCAGATTTCTGGTGGCAGGAAAAATGCATAGAAACTCCAAAAACAAGACAGTATCTTAGAAAGAATATGATGTAGGCCAAAGGGCCGCTTGGGACAAAAGACCCAAGCTGCATCTATTGATGAAATTAAGCAGTGCGTTGAGGGCATATTGTGTCTTGTACATTCACTTTCAACTCTGTCCTTATAGACCGGATGCTTTCTTTAGTTAGATCTGTGTCGCTCTATGAATAGTTTCCTATGCAGCCAGCGTCCTGACCTGGTTCTTGCACGCCACAATGATGTGCTCTGGCTCGGAGGTGGCTGCGTCGGTCCGGACCTTCAGCGTGTCTCTCTTTATTCCCGGCAGGCGGTAGGAGGTGAAGAGGCGGTAGTATTGCTCCATGCACAGAGGGGTTCCAGCCAGCTGGCCCCGAGCATACTCCACTTGCAGCTCCCGCCTGATAGCAAAGGAAATATAATACATGTCAAATGAACTCTGTGGACTCTAATCTGGTGCCCTTTTTAAGACAATAATTCATGGGATTTTACAAAGTGGTCCTCTATGACTCCATAGTTTTTGGTCTGGGAGGTGAAATGATCAAGAGGTGGTGTGGGGCAGGGCAGAGAAATGCAGGCGATCCATTACTTTTACAGTACAGGCAGGTTAAACTTACGCATCAACAAGAGCCTTATATTGCAGCGCTCCTGCGATGAGGCGAGCAGCAAATCTTGAAAAAGGACAAAGTCAGAAAACAGAGCACAGGGTTTGCTATAAAATGCCGCAACATTATAGTTCTTCTTTTATACAGTATATAAATTTAAATATGAGGATATAAACAATGGACTGGTCAGTGATCATGATTGCACACACTCTCATCTTTCAGTGGAGCAGAGGTAATCACATTGAGATAAATTACAAGGATACAGTGAGGGAGCTGTGTGTGTGTGTGTGTGTATGAGAAAAAGAGAGAGAAAGCATGTCTGTGTCTGCGTATGTGTGTGTGTGTGTGAGAGTGGGCGGTGTGGGCAAATGGGGAAAACACAGAGCCCTGTCAGGTCCTGTGTTGTATGTCATTTGTCTTGGTGTTATTACGTTCAAACCCAGATCAATACAGAGGAGGCGGCCTCAGCACACCACACCCCTAAATGAGGCCTGACTAGCAGTCTCTACGGAGAGCTTGGCCCTGTCACTCCCAATCTAATAAGTGGCCCTGTCAGTAGATTACCAGCTGCTTGGGGTGCTCTGGAAATATTCACTTAGTGCGCTGCGAGCTGACAAAAGCTAATGGTGAGTTACAGGGCAGGACGGACTGGTGTAATGTCTGGTGGACCACAGCTCATTTAATAATGAGCTGAGATTTAGCCAAGAGATGACGCTGGCCGACAGTGATTCTCTCCATGTCTGTGATTCTGATCTTAATCAGGGCCCACGTCTGCAACAAAAAATATAAACCTCTCAGCAGCAATAGAATTTAATGTTATAGTGTGGATTTTGAATTGGACTGGTGATGGTGGTGTAGCTTTGTGTTTTGAAAACTAGAATTTGCAGCATTTAGGTGTGGTAATATACCATTTAGTGGATGCCCTCACTGAAAATGACAACATTTTTATTATTAGAGGGGTCAAAGCAAGAATTGAATTCCTCACTTCATGGCTTCATTAAAGACCCTTATTCCACCCTTATTCTCTTATGCTGTTATAACATCAACCTGTGAAGTTCAGTGCAATCCTGGAATTATTTTGTAATGACATTGTAATTTAGCTTTTTGGTGTTTGCCTCAGTCTACTCCATCTAATTCAGTTACTGATTTCCTACATTTCCCACAATGCCTTTGGACAACACCTAGAGAACAGGTGTGGTCTTGTCACATTCAGCAGTTGGTTACATGTGTAGGTGCAGAGAGTGATAGTCACAGCACAATGGCCGTTTTTCCAAAATGAGGAAAAAGTAAGAGTCGCCCTTTACTCACAATGTCACACGTCCTGTGGCTGCATTGCATTCTGGTCTGTTGGGGCTACTGATCGTGGAGAAATTTGTCTCACTGCCTATTCGACAATGGATTTCTCCCAGGGTGATTGTTGAATGTTGGTGCAAAATTGTGGATCTAGAAAGAAGCTCTTATTCTTTGATTCTGAGCGGCAAACACCAAAACGTAACCATAATCACTGATATTTTAGGTAGTGGAGAAACTTTATGTTATAGAATATCTGCAAATATCTTACTGTTATGACACACTGTTTACATTTTGGCCAATCATCCACAGGAATAAGAAGAAAAAATACACCACTAAACAACAAAACTGTCCCAGAATTGGAAGGTGCATCACATATTTTTAATAATGGTTCCTGTAATACAGTGCTCCACCCACTGACCTATGCAGGACGGTGTTGTTCTGCAGGAGAATTCACCAAATAACCTCATCCTCATTGAACACAGCACCCTCATTATGGTCTCTGGTGTGTCACGGCTCGCAAATCTTAGAGGAAGGGTGAATAAAGCTTAAACACCTGCAAAAGATACATTAGAAACTACAGCAGAGCTCAATGTGCAGCACATACCTGAGAGCATCTTTACGATCGCTGAACGTCTGCTTGGGGAAGACCATGACAGGGCTGGAGTTGACCGGCAGGGCCAACCTGTTGTTCAGATACATATCCTCAAGCCAGTAGTCATAGACCTGAGATGCAGAGGGAGAGTAGTCTTGAGACACTAACACTTAATGCACTTTGCTTTGTTGAACTTTCTCTCCTCAACTTGTTATTTTTTCGAGTTGCGACCTGTGGGCAATGGAGTGAAAAACCATTACAGTGCATCACTGCCAGATGAAAAGGAGTGTGCGTGAGAGCTGATGTGAGAGTGGGAGTGTGATAGATTTCACTGAAGTGTATGAATTGCGGACTGACTGATCACCCGAGTGCTTCGGGAGAGATTGAAGCGACAAATGACAAGTGGAGGCTCAGATAAATCTATATTGCCAGTTGTTTCACTTTTGTCACCTCTATTATAAATGGGTTGTACAGTACTTTTTAAATATCATCTCGACTGTATCATAATGGAGACCAAAACTTCGGAAATGGGATTCTCATTTTTGTACTTAATAGAGCAGATGAAAGTTTTCATTCCAAAAGCAGCTTTTAACTATTAGGAAAAAAACAACAAAACACCTACTCATTATACCAGTCATTAGTGCACAAAATTAAAAAGGTAACTTACATTTAAAGACTGCATCCTCTTTAGACATAGGCTTACTGAGTGATAAAATTTTGTACTCACACATTAACTCTCTACAAACTCTTTAAATAGTGACTCAAACAGCTTTACTTGTCAGGTCTGAAAGTTTACTCTTAGGGGCCCAATGGATGTGAAAAAAATAAATAAGTGCCTTTTTTTCCATAGACCTGGACTCATTCTACCTTTCTCTAGTTCATGCATCGTGGTTGTAAGGCGAGGCAACAGTGGCACTTTTAACACTGAGATTTTACCCAGTTGGTAGTATTGTCCCCCCTCTCCACTAGTTTCTTCTGGAGAAACTCCCCAGTGCCTCCAGGAGCCCCGAACTTCTCCACGATGGCCTTTGTCTTCTTAAACTGCTCGTCCTTCACCAGGTGCTGCACACACTTCAGGTACGTGTCCAGGGTTTGCTTCAGTGGCGGCACAGGGACCTTGGGCAAGGCCTGATGTCATGAAAACAATAGAGTGGTATAAATACCAATAAGGACTCATGAAAGGACAGCAGCAATTCAGAATTTGAATATATTTTCCCTGTTTCAGCGTAATTATTCATTAGTTAGAGGGCTAAAGGGGTAATTTCCCCCAGATCTTTTCTTTAATGATTGTATTATTAGAACCAGAGTTAATAATTCATTGTAAGTGCTTCAAGATATATTTGAGAATAAATTCCAAAGCCTTGTGGGACCTGAAAGTGCCCTTCTTTTAAAGGAATGAAAATGCAAATTGATTGTCTTTCCCTGTCTGATGTTTGATCATTTGCATATTAACTAATGGTAGCACTGGTAACTGTTAACATTGTCCAGCATGTAGGAACTGATAAAATAAGTTGTCTAGCTGTGGGTTCATGGACTTTATGGGGACTGTGAAGAAATGTCTGGAGGATATTTACTCAGTACATAGCAGTTTGTGCAACAACAAAGATATTTCCCTTGAAGAACAATAAAAATTGTTTAAGTGATTTGACTAACCGAATCCACAAGGGAAGAGTGGAAGTTCAGTACCAACCAGTCAAATCACTGTGCACATAACAGTAACCTCCCACATAATACCATCCACATCCAGCTTCTCTTTGATGTATGCCGAAAAGTTGGCTAGACCCTTAAATCTTAATTACAGTACTGGACATGTTAATTTTTGCCCCTAGCGGTCGGTCGGTACAAGAAAGACGATTTGAGTCCCTGAACTTCAGCACCATGGACAGCGGCACCGCTCGGTAGTAAAACGTGATAAAAAGGAAAGTGGACAAAATGTGCAGTGTTGGGGCTAGTTACTCAAAAAAGTAATACATTACATATTACATATTACTCTCAAAAATAGTAATGCCTTACTTTATTACTCCCTGGAGAAAGTAACTAGTTATATTACTAGTTACATTTTTTTTCTTAATTACTCTATAATTGCCTGAGAGAACAGACAAAGGAGGAGTGTTTATTACGCCAACAACAGACTGGCCTTGCCAATACTGGTACAGGTATGCATGCAACAAGTGTACTTGTGCAATCAAGTACAAACAAATATTAAATTCCTTACTGTAAACACTGTCTACCACAAATGAGTACAAACAACTGTACTTGTGCAATCAAGTAACCGAAACTAGTTTTCTGCTGCTGGGAAACTTCATCTGAAAAAGTGCTTGCCGTAGCATGTTCAGATGTTGTTGGCGCTTCCATTTTTTCCCATTTGCTTTGCGGGTGCCACTCTGGCAAATGATACCTCGTGCCAAACCCATACCAATCACTGTTCCGTTCACACCCTCCTCCCCCTCCCTTCTGTTCTGTGTGTTGTGTGCGTTGTGTGTGATGAATGATATGTATGACTGGCAAATGTAACGCAAGTAACTACCTCGGGAAAACTGTAACAATATTACCAGTTTCAGACGAGTAATGCCTTACACTACTAGTTACTGAAAAAAGTAATGTTATGTTACTTGGTAACGCGTTACACCCAGCACTGAAAAGGTGTGCTGAAAATGTAAAATGTAAAAACAAACAAGTTCAACACTTTTCATACTTGGCTCTCGTCGTGGCCTTTGGATTTCTCTTTCTCCAATATGGGCATCTTTGCACTCCGGTCCAGTCCAGTCAAGGGAAAATAATGTGGAAACCCTCTAGAGTTGGTATGAGTTCAGCCTTTCCTGCACAAAGCATGTTGGAACATTTGAGATAAAAAAAAGAAAGAAAGAAAGTAAAAACTAACTGGAATCTAAAATTAGAGTAACAGAGAAATGCAATTATACAGTACAGTATCACACTTAAGCACTGGCAGACGTCCATTCTTCATTGTCTTGTATCCTAATGAAATTTTCTGCATGTCCTTGCTTTCCAGTGGAGCGTCCCATTGCTCACCACTGCAAAAAATGTCCAACTTAAAAAGTCTCATAGTCTCAATGTTATTCTTAAAATCTTATTTTTCTTAAAACAAGTGGAAAAAATGTGAACAAAGGGAGAAAGTTTTATCTGTTCCCAATGCAATTTCACTTTTTTTCCATAACAAGTGAAAACATAAAAGTAAAAGACAAATCACTGAACTGATATCAAGATGTTACTTTAAGGACTTTCTGGAAGCAAATAAATTTGCATTGGGAACCAGTAAAATGATCTCATTCACTGCCATACTTTCAATATTTTTTTCTCAGAAGAAAAATGAGATTTTAAGACTCAGTGGTAGACAGACTTTTAAAGAGGGATATTTTTTCTTGCAGTGTGGCAAGTTTACGCACATGCTCAATAGGAAATCTCCTAATTTCTCTAATTTCTTATATGAGGGGGAAGAAAGTCATCTTACCTGATCAGTTTAGTGCTCAAGAGGTCAAAGAGGTGTGTGGAAGATCACATTGCCTCCCACGTCCATGCCGTTAAATCCCATATTAAAGTGTATCTCCGTTTACGCTCCCACGTCCCCACGCCTCGCCATAAGGCTGTGACTCCACATTAAAGCGCGCCTTGGAAAAGATGCTGAAGGTGTTTGCGTCTACCTACCCCCTTGAGGCAAGAAACTCCTCCCATCGAAATCTATTCGCGGAACATATTATCT
>OMKZ01050989.1:0-50897 GCA_900302535.1 Neoniphon sammara | reverse complement strand
AAGTGTTAGTAATACTACTAGCAAACATTATTTTGTTACCATCATATATTGTGAAGATTACTGGTATCAAAAAATAGTGGGTGGTGATCTCAGTCAGGCAGTAATGAGATATTTTCCAGCATTTGCAGAGGATTGTTTGATGCAGAAAAGGTAACTCAGGTGACCACAGTGGTTGTACGTGAACAGGAGGATTAACACATGCACTGTAAGTAATAACAGCCCCGTTTCACTAATGAGAGTGGCTAGGCACAGCAGCAGTCACTTGATAAATTAAACCCTTTTTACATTGCAGTCCCACTGCACAGGCATGCTGCTCCTCCTAGACCATCATACTGACTTGAAAGCATGACTCTGTACTTCCAGGAGGCAGATAGATCCATCTATGTAGATAATCTACACTAACTCCACTTACTCTAGTAACCTGACAGCAGGGTGACAAAGTCAGCTGTAATCCAGAGTGTGACTTTTGCCTCTGGGTTGAGATACAGCAGTGACATAGCCTCTGTTGGGAAGATGTTTGCCAATGGTTTCATGAACTAAACCGGAAGGAAGGCTGTCTAAAGGCCACTGACGCAAATATAATCTAATCCAGATTATACTACAGCGCTAATCCTTTAAACATGATCTCAAGAAAAATATACCATGAAGACGTCACATCCTTTACACAGTTTGTATTTAAATAGAATACAAAAGTGATATTAGCAAAAGTGATGAACAACAATTCATTATGACTTATAAACAGAAACCATCAACCACAACCAATCTAGGGAGCCTCGCCTCTTTACTTTGTTTTTGTCATGTTACACCCGCCTCCTTCCCCATTCCACCTATCAGCTGATTTGGCCCGTGAACTGCAACGGGTAATGTTTAATGTAGGATTAACTCTGACCTTTATTCTTTTCTGATAAGTAGCTTGCACCTTTGGCCTGCATTTTCTTTAACATGAACAAGTCCACAAGACATAAACATAATTGTGGTCAAAGGAATATTGGGGAAAAAAAACAACAACATCCAACATTGCACTTATTAAGGCAATTCAAAGTCAATGATCAACTAAAGGTCTCCATGTGCAACCTACTAATCAAACATTTTTGGTTACTCTGAGGAAAGTGTTTCCCTCCAAGGACCTTTATACTGCAATTTTAAAAGGGACTTTGCTCATTATTGGTGTCACTATGATCTCTAATGCACTATTTTTCTTGCAATTCTTGCAATAACTCAACCACTGATCTCATGCACTTCAATAGATCACCCATGGGGCTTAAGATAAAGCACTCTTCAATCGTAATCCTCTTTGTAGAAGTCCACATGAATTTTATATTTGTGTAGAAATCTAATCCAGGTGCAGATAATAGGATTTAAACACTGCAATACATGACGTACACACGAAGAGTTGCAGTATGGTAAGGCTGTAATGAGTGAAAGTATGTGAGAAGAAGTCCTGAAAACAAAGGCTGCTGGCACACAGGCTTTTTGTCATTTTTGAGGTGACGGTGTATTACTGCAGAAATTCAAATCATAATGTGCTTGTAGTGTCAAAATCTGACAGAATCTGATTAAATAAATCCTGCCAGGTCTGAACATGCCACATGTGCGCTTCCATGTGTTGCGGGACTACTGCATGTGCCTTCGCTGTTGCGCTGCGTAAGGTTTTTTAGCCTATAGAGATGACAGATGTCTTTTGCAACATCTGTTTGTGACTAGCAGAGGCAGATTTGCACACGTATTATTAGTGCACATGCACAGGCAGAAACACCTCAATTTCACCTTGTGGATCACGTGGATCTAAATCCTGACCACTCTAAAAATGAAAGGCTTAGACTCAGAGATAGAGTCAATTGTCTTTCTAATGTGGGATAAGACAGCTAAACACTGTACTAAATGTGTCTCTGGCAAGCAGTTCTTCCTTCCTTTAAGCTTATTTCTATTGTTGCTGGTTCTATCAACAGCTCTTGTAATTGAATTAGATCACTAGTCCACACACACAGAGACTTGCTTTGTTTGTATTCAGTTAGAGTACAGCCCCCTTAGTCCCAGTCAAAGGGATGGCCCTTTCTAAGAAGCCTGGGCTAATCTGTTGGATTGCACACTTCTCAGCAGGCAATCAGTCCAGGTGGTTAAACTACAGTAGAATATATAGGTAACTGCATGATAATATCTAACTAATACTATCTGCTAATGAACATGCAGGATTGAGCTGCAAGGACACAAGAGGCAAAGCTGGAAAGACTAAATATTGTTAAAAATTCTATCTGCACTGCAATAATTTACTTTTTTGTTTTATGCTGAATTAACATGGGATGCAAGACTGCAGAAATCTCTGCTTGCACTTTCTATTTCCAATGTTGCTCTGCTTTACTGGATTGTCAGATCCCCTGCAAAATATGAGCAACGACTGCATCATTAAAGACATTACCAATTATTAGTCATACTGTCAAATTAATTTGCACTGATGCTTGGCAATCACAGAAATAAATTATGCCTTTTATGCCTTGTTTTTAGCATTTGTGTGAATGAGTTGATAGACACATTCTGCTGCTCAATAAGTAGAAGAGCAAAGGTTCTCTGAGTGTTTGGCTGCATAAAAATCTTTGCAGATGAATCAAATCTGTTCCCGCTTTATCCTGATTATTGCTAATCTATCTGAAAATCTGTTGTCTTTGCGTTACCCTCATATCAAAATTCCTTGCAAAATAAAAACAGACTTGCTTTGTGCTGATTTAATGAGAACTTACCCATATATGAGATGTTACTTCTTTTCATTGCACTACCTACTGCCCTTGCAAGTCAACAAGGAATATCCTGACCTTCTCCTTAATTAGCTTGACTGTTAATATTAATAATGTGCACTGATCATTTTAGGTGACATGGTCATTAGAAAACATTATGTGTTATCACTTTGTGGTAAGTAATCAACAGGACTATTTCAGGAATGCTCCTGCTTATGTGTAACCCAAAGCGTAACGGCCCACTCCTCCCTCATCGAGACAGCCTGCCATTGATGGTTAGAGGATTTCACCTGCTAACTGCATGACAGTCAGTCAGTCAGTCACCACTGAGGTTACTGTAACAGAGACTTGGAGCGGCAGTTTCTTTCTCAGTGGCTTATTTCAGGAGTCTACGTCTTTAGCAGCTCTTACAGTTCAGGGCATTATAGCGTCTCTGCTGTCTGTCCCTTTGCCTCTCACTGACACCAGAACCCATTTTACCCAGAGTAGCTCAAATTTAGAAGCACCATATACCATATCAGAATTGAGGGTAATACAGTATAACAGTGAAAAATTAATGCTGGGATTTGTCTTTTGATATGGATCAGCAAAACGTTTCTTGAATTGCCCTAACTACAAATTTCTCTACCTTTCCACCCTATTTGTTTATGTATCTACCACCTATAGCTACCATATGGAAATGTAATCAAGTTCATGTTGCCTCAGGTGAGTCAGCACAGACGCCTGCTGGCTGTGGCTTGCATAATACAGTCTTAGCACAGTAAATGTACAGTATCCTTCCTATAGATAGAAGTTACATCACCTTCAGCTCTCTGCCTAGCAAGAAAAGACAGTCAATTAATCTGCTTAGTAAACGCTCGCGACATCCATGTCATGAGAGGATGCCTCTGGATAGATGCGCTCGTTAATTGTAGAAATAAGGCTGCTTACTATTAACAGCAGTACGGTTATTCTAGGACTATTTCTAAATAGTGAGCGGAAGTCAAAGACTGGCAACACAGTGGTTTTAATGGAAGTAGTTAAATACAGGCAGAGGAGAAACAGGTTGAAGACACCTTACTGTAGAAAGCATATCTAGTCTTACATGACATATCACAGACTCATCATATAAGAATTTATTATACAGTTGGATAAATTACCTGCAACACACTGCCTATCAGGAGGCAGCTGCTATGGTGGCTCCAAACTTGGTTAGGAATTGTCCTGAGGTTCATTTACTGACCTAATGTTATGAAAAACAGTCACAAGTGATAACCTAATGGATTGGTTCTTTAAATGGTTGAGTGACATTGACTTTCACATCATCATACCAAAAGTATTCTTCCAGTGTGGAACCTATTGTGAGAGTGCATGGTGATTTTAGGTTTTGGCCAGAACATAGAAAGAGTTTCCTTTTATTTGGACTTCTTAAGAACTGGATCGACAATCTTCTGTCCAGTGAGGAAATGCCACACTCCGCCTCGGTAGAACTCATTTCCAAAGGAGTAAAGCACTGCGTTGAAAATGGGGTTTGTCTTTGCAAGAACCGGAAGCACCTGCAGGTAGAAACAAATTTTTTGATTGTAATAATTTATAGTAAATTAAATATAGTAAAAGTAAATATAGTTATTTCACATAAAATCTACAGAATCAAGTGAAATAAGCTCTCACCATTCTCAGCTTTGGAGATACGACTTTCACGTTCTCAAAGCAGGCATAAATGCACATGAGGACGTAGGGGCCCCAGCACATCAGCATGACTCTCAAAGGCAAACTGGTGTTAAACTGCAACAAAGTTTATTGCGTAACTATTACTTAAGATATTACACATAATGGCTACATAATGGACTTGGAATATACATGGTACAACTTCATTTTGAACTAAGTGAAAACAACAAAAAACATTTCACCTTTGTCCCTTACAGCTTAACTCCACATGGATTATACTTAATCTTGTTAAGTTATACCATTAATTTAAATTAAAAGCACATTCTTAGGACAAAATAAAATACTGAAATGCATAATTTAAGCCTAATTATGTGAGGATTTGGCATTATATCACAGAATGTACGTACAGGGTAAAGCCATGTGATCAGAAATAAACGAATGTCCTCCTTCAGCCTGCAGACATTTATGTCAGCTGTGTTGAATTTCTGTTATCCAAATTCCTTCTTTTTTATAAACATTTGTATATCTAAAAATGCTATTTTCTGTGCTGTCGCCGATTGCTTGATGAGTCTGGAACTTATCCATTTCAAAGAGTGTGGAAAACAGATATTCAAAACAACAACAATATTATTATTACTATTATTGATGATGATGATGATGATGATAATAATAATAATAATAATAATAATAATAATAATAATAATCATCATAATAATAATCATCATCATCATCATCATCATCATAATAATAATTTGGTAATAATTTCTGCTGAACTATTAAAGTACTGTCTCTCACTTTGTAGCTGTAATTCAAATTCAGTGAAAAATGTTCAAGTATTATTTAAACAGTAACAGAACTCCCCAGGACTGTAGCAGATATTTACATGGCAAATTTTGCAGTGCTAATAAGCGACGATTTTTCAGTGACAATTATTTGAGGTTGATAAGTGCTGATTCAAGTGTTGTTAAATCAGCTGTTGAAAACTATCTAAGTGATCAATTAACCCTGCCTGGTGTGAACTTCTGTAACTATTGGCATAGTGTTGATTTTTACATTCCTGTGTGTTAAATATGAATTAGTGCTTTGAGCCACTGCGTGGCTCAAAGTATTGATTCAGGCAGTGACTACTTCAGTAAGTCCCATTATGTCCACAAAGCACTTTGCTCCTTTGCTTGGAGATCAGCTTACTCATATTACAGATTTACATCCTGTAGTTTATGCAATAACTTATGCAACTTCAATGGGATTTGGACGTGGCAAGAGCTATTTTTTTAAAATCTATGAAACACATTTAGGCTGAATTTAGTCTCAAAATTAGCATGCAGAAGAACATTTACCCTGTAGTGATGGATCTTCTTGAAGTGTTTGTTGATGGCGTCATAGGATGACATCATCGTCATGGCAGGGAACAGCAGGTAGAGTAGGACCAGAGTTAGCATGTAGGTCATGTAGTCCCTTTTGAAGACATGTAAACATTTGTCAAGATGCTGAGAGTTGTTTTATTGCCTCTGTTATTTTCTGACAGCATGTTACTCAACATTAGATCTTAGCTGAGCATGAGTACTGAACAAATAACATGCCACCTGGGGCTGCATGATATTGACAAAAAACAGACTGTAATTGTGAAAAATGAAAAATGAGGTGCTAATGCTTTGGATTATCCCACAGCAAAATAGTGTCTTACCATACCTGTCTCCTTTGGTGTAATCTAGAGTGCAGCAGGTCCTCATAGGCTCAAAGTCATAGACACCCCACCCGAAGAGAGGAACAGCAGCCCAGAAGATGGAAAGGCCCCAGATGATGGTGCTCATAGTCACAGTTGTGCTCCAAAAGAGCTTTTGTCCTACAGAATATAAACATGCACATCATGGTATTGGAAGGAAAATTTGAAGTGAGCAGATCTATTTAAATTTCAGAGAGAAGGAGCGTTTGATTTGTTCATTGAGACACTGGTACAGTGTCAACTTTATTCTCTGCTTTTCACCACAAAAAAGAGCAGTTGTTGCTATTGCATAGTCACAAAACCATGCAATTCATCTCTGCTGTATTATTTAAGTTTCACAAATGAACACAGTACAATGCCAAAGTGCCAAGTGGAAAGATCCTACACAAATAGAGACACCGTGGGGGCATTAATTCAATATTTCCTTTGGTTTCATAGCTTCTCAGTGATATCACTTGCTTTTTAAATTTGTACAATAAATTAAATGCTGTTTATTGTGTCAATTTTCAAATATCACATTTTCATAATAGAATCTCCTTTATCTTCTGGGTGGCAGGTTATGTTATACTGGACTCACTGGTGCAGTACTGGTGGTATCTGTCCCAGGCAATGGCAGCCATGAAACTGATGGAAGCCAAGACCGATATCATTCCCTGGAAACCATGATAGGCACATCCATCTTGACCAAATGGCCAATGTCTAGAGAAGACAAAGAAACATAAAATATATGTCATTTTGCAACAGGCAATACCCCACAATAATCAATATTACATAAACAGGATAAGAGAAAATAGGAATATACTGTACTAAGGTTATTTACATCATCAACTTAAAGGAATAGTTCACCCATAATTTAAAATCTGGTCATTATCCACTAACCCTCATGTCAGTTGAAACACAGGTTAAGTATGTATCCACTAACACAACTGCTCCTCATGTATCTTGTAACTTGTTCTTAAGCGTTCCAAAAAGGGCAAAAAAATAACCGCAAAATTACTCCAAATGGCTTGTGCAAGTATTTTGAAGCCAACTGATTGCAACGTCCCCCCATATCCAATATTTACCCCATAATTTCATAGCTTTTAACACTTGTTCTGCACAACTCCACCCCAACCATCACAACAGTAGAGAGCATGTGATGCCTTCAAATGCTGCCGGAAATATTGTAATTGTCAGTTAAGTGCATGTAGGAACCACAAAGTGTCAAAAAGAAATGGCAAACTCAAATTTTACATGATACCCACAATGCCAAAATATGACATTTTTCACTCTAACGTTTAGGTGTACACATATAAAACAGCTTTTATCCAATAGCCTAAATATATCAGTTATAAAACTGATGTGACTATTTTCTGCTCTGCCAGAGAAGTACAAAGTATCACTTATCACAAATAGTTACCATTAATGACTTTTGCCATTATACAGGGTTCATTTTCTTATGACTGAAAGCACTTGAATGCAGGAGCAGTTGTACTTACAAATTGTTTGGCTTCAGCACTCTTGGATTATGTGTTCAGAGCCTATTTTTAGAGTAATTTTATGGCTATTTTTCGGCATTTTCTCCTTTACTTCTTTTGTAGAAGGCACTGGGAAATTTGCCTTGTGTTATGTGGACAGACGAACTTTACTTGTGTTTCGACTGACATGAAGGTGAGTGTACACGACCAACCTTTCATTTGTGGCTGGTTGTTGTGACACTTCTTCGCTTATGGTGGTCACATATCAACACTACAGGTTGAGTGTCACATTTCCAGTCAGATTCACTAGCCTTACGTATCATATAAGAGACATAGGACAGAGAGGATGACAGTTAAAATTTGAATGTAACTTATCCTGTCATTTTTCACCTCGCGCTCGTTACATTTACCATTATGTTTATGTTAGCATTGTTAGCTTTCCACATAAAATGTGTGACAGCCGTTACCTAGGTTTGAATTTGCGCTAATGTTACATAGCCCATGGCATCAACGACAGATGTTAACAAGGCATTTGATTAACCTACGTCTCAATCGAGAAACAAACGCCCACAATGTTAAAAAAAAGCCCGTTTAAGGAAAACTGTATGTCAAAGTTCAACATGTCTGTGGATACCTGAGATAGCTAGCATAAGCCGCTGTTAGTCCGTTAATGTTCAGGCTGATGTCAGCCAAAGCAAGATTGAACACAAAGAAGTTACTGGGGTTACGCAGCTCCTTCACTCTGAGGAAAGCCAGGATAGTAATTGCATTGAGGAAGAATCCAACCATACCTGGAAAACAGTCAACAATTACAAACATGTTCTTCATTTAACACTTTTAGCACTTTTTCATATCACATTCAACATTAAGAATAACTGATTTTGAGTCTAGAAGTCCAGTTACCTCTGATATCCACGTGCTATCCAGTGTATGCAAACAAGATAGGCAGAATATGAATTTATAATTTATGCAAAATTGTTGCTGCTTACAGTCTACTGGCATAGGCAATTGTTGACGTAATGAGTCTATGAGAGAAATACCTTTAAGCTAATTATCTTGTAAAGTTTGGGAGCTAGATATTTATGTTTGGATATCCATATAATATATATAATCGACTGGGCCTCAAAGTCGTCTACAAGAAGTTCCAAGCACTGAACCACTGAATGCAAAGTTTATAGAGGTTTTCATATCTTTAAAGTCTGTAAACACGGCTTTAAGTGCACTGTTTCTTGGCTGTAGTCCACCCCAGGGCCCTAGCTCCAGCAGCAGGTCTTGCATACTTAACAGTATTGACTGTATGCACAGTTTCACTTACCCCCAACTAGAAGTGCTGAGCCGAATGTAAACATATCAAAATCATTGAATCCCTCCGGTAATGTATAGGCTGCCATGTTGAAATGTACAAATTAAAGTGTGCACAAAAAGAGAGGTCCTTAGGCTGTTCTGTTGAGTACCATAGATTTCAACAATTGAACCCTTATAAAGGCTCTTTCACGTGAAAAAGCACAACGAGCCTAATCTCACTAAAATCTTTAGCAATCCCCCCAAGAATGTCCTAACAAGCACACCATACGCTACTCTCACTAACCCACTGCAAACTTTGTGAGAGTTCGCGGTGCTCTAAAGTTTGCGCGGTTGCTGCGTAACTAGCCTTTGATCACTACAACCACGAAAACATTAAGTTGTAGGTTAATCAGTGAGCCGTGCGGTTTGTAAATTTGCGAAAGATCCGCTGCAAGAGAAACAAACTTTTCCCAATAGTTCAGCTGACGATCATGTAATTGTGAATGATCTACTGTATCTAAATGGCAGGAAACTGAACACATGGAAAAAGCTGCCATTTAGTTAAATTGAATAGTTTTCATAGTAGCTGGAATTGAACTCCAAATTGCCTATTAATCAAATAGACTACAGATCAAAGTTTCAGAACTAACTATGGCTATCCAAATCAAAGTCTTAAATGAACAAAAATTCCACAAAACAAAACAATTGCCTTCGTGAAGGCAACTGTTTTATATGCAGATAAAAATAGATTACTAACTTCATTTTTTTCACCAAAATAAGACCATCTCAGTGGGCTGTGTCTGTGTCTTAAAAAAAGTCTGTAATTAACACAGAGTGTGACAAAATATCAGGACCCCATTAAGGCTATGCACTTGTTCTCAATTTTTGACCAAAATAACACCCCTAAAAAAACAGGGCAGCAGATAGATGACCTTTGGCACTAACATTGGCCTGAACCTTTTAAAATGTAACATTTGGGCCGACTCTGATTGCACCACTAATCTGTACACAGATTACCACAAACTCATTAACTATGAAGTAATGATGTGTCCCAATGGACTTATAATACCCTTTCTCAAACTGCCCATATTGTCCTGGCCCAGATAGCTCTAAGCACAATGTCCCATCCAGATACAGGCCTCCTCTCATTGAACAAAGCCATCTGTAGTGACAACTGAGAACAGTGTTCATGTTTATCTATGCACCCACTCTTCAAGCAATTGTGATTCAATGTGACTTCAGCGTGGCAGTTTTGGTGTTCATACCATATTTTAAAGTGAGAAAAATAGCTGTTATAAAGACGTGTTTACTCATGTGCATATCAAAATGTTTGTCTTCTGCCCTAAATCCCCAAAACATAAGAAGTTCCTGTCAAAAGCTGTGAGTGCATTGTAAGGCTTTGCAGAAATACTGAGCAGAATGCTACTTTCACAATGCAAAAGTTTCAATAAACCAATCTGTTAATCTACCATGGCTAAGCATGTTTAAATGTGATCAGGTCTGAGTCAACACTTTGATTGTAGTAGATTGCCTCAACTTGTGCATATAGGCTACTAATTCTCAACACCGCACTGAAGGATTTGTTTGTATTCTTATTTCTGTGAATTCTACATCACCAAGTTCACCAAAATGCCAAAGTCACAATCCTTGATCAAATTGTAATTAATATCCATCAATGAACATAAAACATGGGATGGAGGACACTGTTAATTCTCAAATTGGTTCAAAGAACTGGTAGCACATTTGGCAGTTGAAAAACATTTGTTTAAACTATAAATTAATATTGTATTATAGTGGTCCAGTCTTTTGAGTTACACTCCAGTCTGAAAACTGCATCAAGTTTATCCTTTGCAAAAATCAGTGCAATTAGTCTAATATATCCATAATTTGTTCTCTGCAAAAACAGTCCAGGGTGGGTCTTGGTTTTGTTATTTTATTTATTCATTTTTTCCTATTGTGTGAACTGTTTTATTTAATTAGTTCAGCAAATGCATTATTATTATTTCATTTAACTTCAGGATGCTTGAGGATTCCTTAATTAATAGATCCTCTCAATAAGAGATTCTAGGCCAGATTTTTGATGTATTACAAAAGAAAATTTGTGGATGTAGCCCTCTTTTATACCATCTATGGAAGTACCCATAGGTCTGACACAAAAACCTTGTGTAGTATGAAAAAAATCCTCCAGAGTGTAAGTGCTTCCATCACTGTAGTGGCTACACTTAGTGCATTGGTAAATAGTTAATTACACAAT
Organism: Neoniphon sammara; assembly: GCA_900302535.1. Classification (NCBI taxonomy): domain Eukaryota; kingdom Metazoa; phylum Chordata; class Actinopteri; order Holocentriformes; family Holocentridae; genus Neoniphon; species Neoniphon sammara. The sequence continues at coordinate 39,803 of OMKZ01050989.1, read as the reverse complement.
CTAATAATCTCCTGGTTTTGCAATGAAACAAAGACTGCACTGTTGAAATTTCATTGGTACCCACAGACTCTGAGGAACAGGAGCGAGACTGGCATTGGAAAAAAGCTTTTTTGTTCATCCTCGTGCAAGCCTTATGTGGTTGTAGCACCTAGAAGATTGTTTTGATGAATATATGTTCCATTCTCCGAGGTCAGACAGGGAGAGGGAGGCGGGGGGCTTTTCCCAGGTGCTGGAACAACTATCCTGAAAGAAATAGAACATAGAACAAAGTATTAATAAGAGACATAGAGATGACTGGATTAAAGGATTTCAAATCCCTCCGTACAGCCACGTCCTTAAATCACTGCACCTGAGAATAACCCGAGACTGTGACAATTTAATCATCCACATGCAGAAAGTGTGTCAGTCTCTCTCTCTCTCTCTCGCTCTCTCACTCTCTCTCTCTCTCACACACACACACACGCATACACACACACGCACACGTACACACACACACACACACACGCACACACACACACGCACACGTACACACACACACACACACACACACACACACAATGTGGACTTGTTCTGCAGGGTGCTAGATTAATACTAGGTAAAATATTTACTCACCCATGCTTTAAAAATGGGCAATATTCTCAGTCTAGTTTGTTTATGGGTATGCATACAAAACAATACAATGGCCTTTGGTGAATATGAAAACAAACAAAGTGTTTATGTTGCACATCTGCAAAAATGAAAGTTGGGTTTATTTCACGGTCATTTGGAAAAAGTTAGCTTATCAGCTCTTAGCCTTCTTCCAAATTATTCTGAATTTAGCATTTTAACATCATGATCAGCTGGATGGGGAGACTTACTCAACAGTTATCCTGGTGTGGTTTGCTCCACTGAAACTATATAGAGGCGCTACAGCCTCGGCTACTCTACGCTTCCATCTAGTGGCCGTTTGTGTGTTTTCAAACATTATCTGTTCTGCTGTGTATTTTAATTTTGGGAAATCTTAATTGAATTAGTTGGGGGTAATTAAATCCGTTCCCTTAATGTTGAGCAATAACATTACCGTAATGTTTAGAAACACCAACGCTGTAAAAATAAAACATTGTATTAGCCTATGAAAAAGAGAGGAAACAACAAGAACAACTATATTACAGGCCCATCTTTTCCAGATTTACAATAGTGTGGCAGTAAATAAATGATTTATTAATGATTATAACTGAATAAAACGGTGGAATAATTTTGAAAAGCACGTGTATTAATACACGTGCTTTTCAAAATGTCCTGAAAAGTAATGAAACACACACACACACACACACACACACACACACACACACACACACACACACAGCTGTGTGCATTGCGTCCACACAAAAAAAGCACTTAATAATTCAGTTGAAGGGTTCTGTATGCTGTGCTCATAATTAACTGTCCGATCAACTATTCTTAATTTTTGTTTGTTTTTTCCCTCATAATGAAAGTACAACAATGCAGCCTATCAGCTTCCAGGAAGCAATAATCGTGTGAATGAAAATAACCCAAGTCCCTGCACTAATCCCTGCCTATCCTTTTTATCTCAGCGTTCAGACCAGTGAGAGCAGTATGGAGCTGTGAGCCTGCAGGACACTACGATGCATCTGATGTCCGGTTAAACCAACCAGCAGCGCGTACTTTACATTTGTAGTTTAGTTGGATAGCATACAGTAGCTTGCATTAGAAAATGATTCGATATTTTGCTGTGGGTTTTTGTTTGGCATTAGTTTGCCTTCCGCTGCTGAGCACTTCGTGTCCAGCACAGTGTAGCTGTTTTTATCACAAATTGAGCGACGGATCCAAAGCAAGGTAAGAAAGTAAACATTATTACTGGCAACGTTATTGTCGTGCATTTCATTGGTATTACATATCTTTTATTTATTTATTTGTGGTGTACTAAATTGAATTTCACAGCAGCTTTCTTCAGTCACTCTTTATATAGGGAAGGATTAGTAGAGGAGTTGCTCTTTAATCTTCTTTGCTTATTAGTGCACTATAGCGTGTTTTTTGTCAAACGGTAACGATGGAAGAATATATTTAACAAAACAGCTTCAAAATATATTTTTTTCATTATCAAGTTCACTGCTGCACAAGCCCTCCATGTATTATTATTATGAAAAGTGAACTGCAGCTAGAGATTGTTTCCAGTAATCAATATTTTTCATTTCTCTTGTAGGAGTGTGCTGTGCAATGATCCAGAAATCACAGTGGTCCCTCCGAATTTCCCCACTGACACATCCAAACTACGCATTGAGAAGACTGCAATCACAAGGATTTCAAGCGAGAACTTCCACTACCTCAACAACCTGGAGTTTTTGTGGATGTCTTTCAATTCACTGAATTCGCTGAATGTGAATAGTTTCCGGGGTCTGTACAATTTGGATGAGCTGAGGCTGGATGGCAACTCCCTTACCTCTTTTCCTTGGGAATCTCTAACTGACATGCCTAACCTGAGGCTTCTTGATTTACACAACAATAAGATCTCATCTATTCCCACTGAAGCAACCATGTACATAAAAAATATAACATATTTGGACTTATCAAGCAACAGTCTGACAACTGTTCCTGCAGAGGTCCTCACAATGTGGTTGAGTGTGAAGCCATCCCAGGATATGGATTCCTCCAAGCTGATTCTTGGTAAGGATCAAGCTCCAGTACATAAGGACAGCGGAAAGTATTCTTTTTAAGCAGCCTTGCATGACTACTAGTGTTGTGTTATGCAATGTACAGCGTCTTGACACCGTCAGCATTTAAAACGGGGTTAGAGATTAGTCTAATTATAGTTATTATGTCCAGTGTGTCAAGTTGTCACACTAGTTCTTCACTCTAGTTATTTTAACCTACAACCATAAGTCCTTGTCCTTAAAAAGACTTAAAGACTGCTAGTGGTCTTTGCCAGTTAAAGGGAAAACTACAAGCAACAAATGTTGAGGAGAGATATAGCAATAGTTCAGAGAAAGATTTTAAGTTGAAAATGTGGTTTCCTTTTATTTATTACCTGAATATTACTGACAGTTGTCACTTTTGGTTTCCTCTGCAGGTCTCCATGACAACCCATGGCTGTGTGACTGCCGGCTGTATGATCTGGTTCAGTTTCAGAAGTCTCCATCGTCCTCTGTGGCTCTCATTGACACCAGGTTGAAGTGCGCTGATCCGGAGAGCTTGTCGGGGGTGCTCTTCACTGAGGCAGAGCTGCAAAGGTGTCAGGGGCCTCGGGTCCACACTGCCGTGGCTCGTGTCCGGAGCTCCTTGGGGAACAACGTCCTGCTGCGCTGTGGGACGATTGGAGTCCCCATCCCTGAACTGTCTTGGACCCGTGCTGATGGCAAGAAAATGAATGGCACTGGTAAGTTCAACTAAACTAATTTCAGACATGCCTGTTTACCTAAGATTAGAACAATATATCTGTTTCTGTAATTGTGTAGGTTATAGTGTCAGTAAGATTTAAGTCAGACTTTTTGTACCAATCCACCTAACACTTTTCTCTTTTTTGCAGTTCAGGAAGAGATCTCAAAGGAGGGAATCATTTGGTCAATTCTTAGTGTGCCTGCCGTCTCCTACCGTGATTCTGGGAAATATGTTTGCAAAGCAACCAACTTTGTGGGAACTTCAGACGCCATCATTTCCTTAGTCATCACAGATTCCTTTCGGTCAGAGGAGGCAGGCACTTCCAAGAGAACCAGAGGGAAGAAAACAGGTGGCATTGGAAAGGCAGCATACCAGGAGAAACTTATTGCCAGATATGTACCTCCACCAACCACCACGGCTGCTCAGCCTATCATCGAGCCTCTCAATGGCAAAGGCGTCACTGGAAAGTACGAGATTGAAAGCTATAGCATTTCTGACAGTGTTGCAGAGGGACAAACCAGTGCACCCAATGCACCTGGGCCAGGGGAGGTGGAGAAAGATGTTCTGAGTAACTTAGCAGCCAATGCCTCCTCCTTACAGCAGGCTCCAGAGAAAAGGATAGTACGTTCGGTCAAGGTGATTGGGGACACTGACCATACTGTCTCTCTAAACTGGCGTGCACCTACGGCCAGTAACACCACAGAATTCAGTGTCCTATATGCTATATTTGGTGAGAGAGACATGCGTCGGATCAATGTAGGTGCAGGAAAGAACCGAATTACCATTGATGGCCTTGTGCCAAAGACAAAGTATATTGCCTGTGTTTGCGTCAAAGGCCTGATTCCAAAAAAGGAGCAGTGTGTTATCTTCTCAACAGATGAGGCGGCCAGTGCCAGTGGCACCCAGAAGCTCATTAATGTGGTGGTGATAACTGTGGCATGTGTGATTGCTGTCCCCCTGACACTGATTGTCTGCTGTGGGGCCCTAAAGAAGCGCTGCCAAAAGCTGCTGGGGAGGCAGTCCAAAGAAATGCAAGACTCCTATGTCACTTTTGAGACCCTTTCCCCAGGGGCGAAAGCTAAAGGAATGGAAGGGGAGTATCTGACAAGGCTAAATCCTGATGAATCTAACAGGCTTCTCTCTGCAAGGTCTAGTGTGGACTCAGAAGCCACAGCTAGGACTGAAGGACCACCAAACGAGTACTTCTGCTGATACCATATATATGCCTCAACTTGTCGTGGATGCACTTCGGGTTGTGAGGGCCTGTGATGTAAACATTTACACCACTGTGCTCAGGAACTCGAGTAGTGAAAACAAAATCAAATGACCACTTTTAGGGGTCTTCAAAGGACATTGACAGTTCTGTCAACATTGGATGTATGAAATTACATATTATTTTACAGCCTTGTGGGAATACAGGCCACCATTGATGTGGTGAACTGCAAAAAGGGAAATATACACTGATTTCACTATTTAAATGCAGTGTTTTTAATGTATAAAATGTCTTTTATATTTATCGTGCACTTTTAAAGGGGACATTATGCATAAATATGTTTGTGAAATGTTGCCCTAAACTGTCTGAAGCCCATTTTAGACACAGGAGGAGCTCTTCTGAGACGTAACCTCAGCATTGTGTTAAAATCTTTTACTTAATAAAATGGTGTGTTTGTAGAAATGATGAACCAGCAGTTGCTAGCTTATTTTATATGTCAGTCTATCTATTATATATGTTAATGTGCCAGGTTCAAGTGGGCTCAAATCCTAAAAAAAACAGTATATTTTATAATGTATATATTTATGACCTGAGATATGTGTATGAATGTATGAAAAATAAATAATTTTTATATCAATACATGTTAATAAGCTTTTTTTATTTCTCCAAACATTGATTTCTAAATTTATCAATACTCATTTAGAAGATAAGCAGAAATTATAATTGAAGTGTGTATTAAAGCCTAGCATCCTACTGAATGTAAACATTTGTATTATGCAGAATATTCACTCACAAAACAGTGAAAATGTGATGAAACATGAAACTCAACTGACTCGGGGCTAGTATTTGCAACTAAGTATTTACAATTATTTAAACCTGGTTGAAGTAGGCTAACCCTAACCCCTAATGGATGTGTGGGTGGGCTCAGCACAATTACCATAATGTTTTTTTTCCAATAAAGAATACTCAGTCTACTTCCATGTATTTATAATAACTTTACTGCACTCACCAATACAATTTATACAGCATACTGAACAATACTTCAACCATAAGTATTTATGGTTTGGAAAATGCCTTAAATTGATATGAAGCACGGAGCGAGTAAATTAATCATAAGCAATGTCCAATAAATACTTGTTAAATAATACTGTGATGTCAGGTTTTAGGAGGGGAGCCTAGTGTTATTGTTAAACTCGTTTAAACTAGATCAAGAGGTTACATACATTTTCTACCAATACAAAAATCTCATTAACCTATCTTTTCCTGTTAAATAGGGTGAGGTCCTGTATGCATCTTGGACATCAGAGGGAAATGTGTACATATAAAAGATACAAACAACCACTTTGCACTATTCATGGTGTCTGTATTCACACATGGTTTGTATGCGATTCTGCCTTTACAAACTGAGAGATAACCAACGTTCAGATTATTGAGGTCAGATTACAGTAGTTTCCAGACATCTGTCTCTCTCTCCAACCCTCCCTCTCTGTTATAGCTAAGCCTGATGGGCTCCATGTTCAACCCTCTTAATACAGACAAGCCTCTGTCATGTCACTGATAGTGCTTTGGAAGAGAACAAATAAATTAAATTAGACTGATGCAAAGCATGTTGGGCTATACCGGAAAATAAAGCACTAATTCTTTTTAATGCTAGTATAACTGATTGAATCTTTATTTATCAACTATTGCAAAAAATATTTGCTTCCTTTTGAGGAGACCCTATAATAGTTTGAGGGCAAAGTGGTTCATTGCTAAAAATACGCATTTCCTGTGTGTCTCATATGTCATTTGGTGTCTTAAGCGTTGCGTCAAGGAAGATTAAGGTAATAGGCTTTCTTCTACCAAGCCCGTGGGCATGTCCTGCTCAAACAGGCCTATTTCACATGCATCTCCAGGAATATGGACACCTTGTATGCTGCATTACATATTGCTTTGTTATTTTATCTCATCACTCCTGGATCATCAACTTGTTTGACTGGTTGCTCCTGCACAAATGACAACTTGGGAAGGTAAGTGACAACTGAACCTGTACTGTTTTTAAAGTTGTGGGACACTGAGATGTAGGTTATAGGATTTCCATGGCTTTGAGCATTAAACCGTAAACCTAACCTACGATACCAAATAATACTATAACCTACAAGCTATACCTGCTTATACAACTTTGTGTAGACAATGCACAGTGTTCAGTAACTCTCAACAAGATAAAACATGTACTGTGTAACCTCATCTTATAAATGGTTTCTTTTTTCAATTCTTTTTATTCTAGATCGTTACTTTGTATGGAAACCTCCATGGGACGAATCCCAGAGGATATCCCGGATGATTTTACTAAAATTCGTATTGAAAATTCCCACCTGACTGAGTTACCCCGTGGTTCTTTCTCTAAAGCGAATGCTCTGGAGTTTTTGTGGCTCAATTTCAACGACATCACCTTGATGAACATCAAAAGCCTTGAGGGGCTTGGGAACCTGACCGAGCTGAGGTTACAAGGGAACAAACTGAGTTCAGTACCATGGACAGCGTTTCAGGACACACCAAAACTGAAGATTTTAGACCTAAAGCACAATCGACTGGATGTGCTGCCAGAAAACGCTCTGAGACACTTACCGGGGCTGACCTACTTAGATTTATCCTTCAATCAGCTTAGTGTCATATCAAAAGATGTCTTTATTAACTGGCCCCTTTACCAAACAGCAGAGAAAGCATGGGGGAAAGAAGGGTTGGTTTCCAATGTGGTTTTGGCACTTCATGACAACCCTTGGCTGTGTGATTGCCGTCTAAAAGGCTTTGTTGAATTTATCAGGGCAGTTAGTCCTCCTATCATTTTGATGAACTCGTATTTGATGTGCTCGGGCCCCACATCCAGAGGCGGGAAGTTCTTCCATGAGATCCAGTTAAAAACATGTATGAAGCCAGTGGCCTCTGCCCCAGAGACCAACATCACTTTGCCGCTGGGAGCAAATGCAACTCTCACATGCTTAGTCAAGGCCAGGCCAGCCCCGGCCATTCAATGGATGTACAGTCTGAAGATTATAAGAGGATTTACTGGTAAGATTTTTTTCAACTTCTATCATCCATTAAACTGCCAACCTGCACTGAGAGCACTTACCATGATATCATATCTACAGCTTGCAGGCTGCATCTGCTATATGAAAAGATTTAAAAACAATAGACTGCTATAAGGCCAGTTTGCTTACAGTTCACATGTGTTACTGGGCCTAAATTTCTGTGCCAGATGTGAGCAAATCATGCGGCACGTGGCTTTGATCTGCACTAAATACAGTACTCTAACACTCTGACCTTGGTTTGCTGCTCTTGATATGACACTGTTTTTTCTGCCTGTTTACTTTGCAGCTACTGACACACATGTGGATGAGGAGACCATCAGGTCTCAGCTGGTGATCCCCTCTCTTCATCTGGCAGACAGAGGCCACTACACCTGCATGGCCAACAACTTCATTGGGAATTCCTCTGTCACTATCTTGGTCAACATCAGGTCCCTCAATTCCTCCGCTCCTGTTCCCCCACCATTCCCTGTGATGTCATCTGATGAAAATGTTTACATTGACATACGCATTGCCAAGCAGACAGTTTATGGCATCACCTTGGAGTGGTATGCAGAAACAGCCAACCCTGCAGAAACCTGGTTTACCATCCACTTCCGTAAATACGATTCCCCTAAAAAGGAAATGATCTACATCGGCCCTGGCATCAACAGCTACTCAGTCAGTGACTTGCTGCCTGTCACCAAATATGAGGTGTGTGTGACTCTGAAAAACCACCCACCACGAGAAGGCCAGTGTATTGTATTTGTGACAGGAAGTGACATCAGTGAGCTGGAGCAGAGAGAGCGGCTCATCCACATCATAGTCATTGTGTGCGCCATGGTGCTGGCAGTGCCGGCTGGCATGTACGCCTGCACCACAGAGGCCAGGTTCAGTTGCATTGAGCGCTGCACAGATCTGTGGAGGAAGAGGAGGCGGCCGGAGGAGAACCTTCCAGAAATGGAGAGGCAGGGCACCTTTGACAGCCTGCAGGCAGCCAGTGATGAAGGCCTGTGCAGGGACTCAGCAGAGGAGCGGATAAAGAGGCGGAAGTCTGAGGACAAATGCAAAGGAGGCAGTGCAGCTCAGCTATACTAGTTTAAATTTAAGAAAAATTTATACCAACATGTATTTGTAAATAATGCCAGATTTGAGTCAGCAATATGCTGTAGAATGTGTACATAAAGCTCTAAAATGAAATGCCTTACTTTCCTATTGTTAGGAAGAATGTGTTATTTATTTGTGTCAATATACAATAAGAAGTCAAATGTTTGTTCTAAAATGTATTTGATACTTCTTTGGGTCACTTTTTTCTAAACTTTTGATACTGAGTGCAAAGTCATGCCCTCCTAAGTTAGTATCATGTGAGCTTACATAGTGTATATTATTTCTTATATACCATATACTATTTTTTGTAAAACTGTAAAATGTAAAGGGTATGGGCTGTCTGTTGGTTCATTTAAGCAAATACAAGGTTCAGGTGAGAAGACAGTAACCATGCTTATGATTGATCACTGTCATTATATTGTGTTAAATTGTGATATTGTTTACACATTCCAGCTTCACTCTCCTGTAATGGCATTGAGTGATGTATGATGTGGATTAAAGAGGAGTTATAGTCGAATGCGGAGACATATTCTGATTTTTAGCACAATCGCTCAGAGGATTTATTACATAAGCAGTGTTTTCCTGTGCGTTTATACATACTGTGGTAAGGAGATTAGCGCGCTTTTCTATCTGAACCCTGTCAATCCAGCATCTTAAGAGTATGGCATGATATTTCCATTTAATGACAGGTCCCAGCACATTGTACCATAAAAGCAGATAGATTGTACATCAAACACACATTTTTTTTCTGTTTCTTTTGTCTTTTCTTGGGTGATTGATTGGCTGTTTTGCTGCTATCTGTGGCACTTTAATAGATAGAATATGATGAAAAATTGCTTTGATGCAACATAAATGATGATTATAATTATATTGCTATGTTAAACCAATGCACAGCCATTGTGGAATCACTACACCATACATCATAATTTGTATTACTAATTTCATTTTTTTTTAACAAATAAAGAATAAATAATGTTTTGATGACTCTTAAACACTTTCTCAGTTATAGATCAGGGAAGTGTTGGGTCTTGGCTCTGGAACATTAAGGTAAAAATTATCTCCTAGAATTAAATTGGTCACCAGTTCAAAACAGAGTTAGCCAATTTAGGCTCTGCACAGAGCATCAAATTATTGTTAATAACCAGGTCCCCAAATACAGCATCTTTAAGCAGCTACTTGACCAGATCAAGCTTAGTCAGTTTGAGTCAACCATGAACAAGCTTTCTTTTTTATATATTGGGGCACAGGACTGGAACATATTGCCTCTGCCAATTAAAAATAAAATGAGAAGCAGACAGCTTTGGGTGCACAACATTTGGTTACAGAATAATTTATTTGATGATTATTGTTGGCAGGTTAATTTTATTTTTTATTAAATGTTTTTATAATCTGTTGTTATTCTTGTACTGTGTTTATTAGCTTTATGTCCTTAATCATAATGTTGCATATATTAAAGGTGTCGTTTAATTAACATATTTTAAATTGTGTATTGATGTAAATCTGTGCTGCCACTAGTTTTCCACATTGTTTGCCTTCATGGCCCACAATGGAAAGTTTCACTTCAATGCATTACCTCTGACATTGTTTTGGACACGTTTTTTTTATTTTATTTTATTTTAATTTTTCACTCATCAAACTAAATCTAGCCTCTGCAGAAAACTGAGAACAGTTCATGATTATGTTCAAATATTTATTCAAAATCAAGACAGTACAAAGACAATACAAAGATGTCACTCAAAAGGGACAGGCAAGTGTATTATATAGTTGATTAAGATATGGACAGGTAAGAGATATTCATTACAGCAATGAAATGACTCTAAATTGATTTGCCTACATTTGAAGGCATTGAACAATAAAAGACTGTGCAGTGAATGAGTAGTTTTATACATTTAGCCTTAATTACACAGAATAGACAATATCTATATCTATATCTTTAAAGGAAATATCCAAGCAGTTTGAAATCATAGCACTCTAAGCTTGATGACATCAAGCTCTGAGAAGCTATGATGACTAATTATATTATTTACTTTAGCAAGATACATTCATCTGGGAGGGCATGTCCAAATCCCTTCATATAGCTAAGCCCGAAATAATGGAGCTAATACATTGCTGTACATTCAAAACAGACTCATGTCATATAAAAGCATTTGTCTAGGATAACACAAACACTCAGAGGTAAATAAAAGCAACTCGGTCAGCTTATTTCATTTTGAAAGCCTATGGTGGCACATCATAATCGTACAAAAAAGCAACTTCTCAGCACTCAAGCAGCTGAAATAACACAGAAAATAAAAGTATTACTACACAGGTCCTCCAGCACCTCATATCAAACAGTTTGTCTGTGTTATTCAGCTGCAAGCTCCAGTGAGCAAGCAAATTTGGACACCTTTTTAGGATAGAGGGCGCAATCCTACAATTACAGGGCCTTGAGCGTTATACTTCTCAGGAAATAGTAAGAACATATGTATACACAGTTATTCTTTGTAATCCTCTCCTCAGGCATTTACAGTAGTGGTTCTTACTGTCGATAACATGATGTAATCCTCCTCAAGATGGCAGTGTGGTGAATTATCTAGGAGGATACTACTGACAGGCTCCTTCCTCTGACTGGCTAAGCCGGGTCAGTTAAGGTTGCATTGCAGTTCACTAGTTCAATATCCAGTATTGAAACATGATTGTTTGCATCCCCTTCTGTTTTAAATTACCCATGAAGACTCAAAAGGTAGGCCAGCCCTACCAGATCATCATGTTATGTTCAGGTGAGGCCTCTCCGACAGCCGATGATGTAAGAGCAGTAGAACTGTCATGGGAGGATCCAAGTGTCCACCAACCTTAAAGAGCAAAAGGTTTGTTTGACAGAGTTAATAGTAACCTTGGTTGCTCTCAATGATTTTCTGCTCCAGCTTCATTTTTAGCTCTGAGACTAAGGCAGAGCTGATGTTCCCCTCTTTGCGGCGAGTAGATTTCGTCTTCTTGGAGCCTTTCGATGCCAGTGTGCCAGAGATTGTGGGTACCGCCCGGGGCCTCTCAACGGGCCGTGTGTTAGAGGGGGGTGGAGGGGGCAGCGAGGGTGCGCTTGGAGGTGGAGGCTTCGGTCGGGTGCTGCTGCTGTTCTCTTGGTGATTGCTCTCTGGATCACCAGAGAGGAACTTGTCTGCTGGGTTGTTGAGTCTGAAGAGGCTCATCTTGAAGTCAAAGGGCTCCTGGTCCCTGGGTCGCCTTTTAATGATGCGACGTGCTGGCATGATCCTGTTTGACTTTGTGTTGCGCATGTACATAGCCGCAGAGATCAAGACAGTCACTCCTACCAATACACTAATGATAATAGTGACCACACCTAGAGCTTTCATAGGATTTTCCCTACTTTTCATTAAAAAGGCCCCCATAGGCCCCTTGAGGGGAGTCTGTAAAAGAGCACAAATAAAATAGTTTTAATCAAGTCCAAGGGACTGAATTCAAGCGTAAAGTCACAATTTGTCCAAAGCATGCAAGCATGAGAGATGGATGAGCAAAGCACTGACAGAGGAGGCCCAGACAACATCATCTGCTAACAATATGATACTTCCACACTCACACTCCATCATCCATTCACCTCTGTCCTACGGGACTGCTGATGCAAAACTACAAACTACGCACACTACTAGTCATTGGGAATGCGTCTGGCAGTGCAGTGCATTAGGATTTCTCTTGGCATGTGCTTGAAGAAGGCTGTACAAGGATTAACTTAATAGTAGTGTTGTACTACAGTGACAGTTACTGAGACCAAAACAGGGTGCAACACACATTTGTGTGAAAAATGCAGATTGGTCGAGCAAATGTGAGTTTAACTCTCAAATAGAAGGCTCCCCCTTAGTCACTTATACTACTTCAGCAACCAAATGGCAATGCTGATGAGTCATGTGCTGATATAGGAAATTAAATAAATAAATAAATCACATTTTAAATGAGTAATCACAGTGTTGAGGTGGTCTAGAATATTAATAATATGGAGTATTAGAAAAGTATTATAATGAGAAGAATTTCCAATCAAAAAAGATCAAATTGTTAAATATATAGTATAGCAAATAAAAATATATATACCTTATATTGTAATATATTTGCTTATGATGTGCTCCTGTACTCTTTTACAGACAATAGATAACCAGTAAAAAAAAATAAATTCTTTTTATAAAGTATGTGAATGCATTTTGAAGTAAAAATATGAAAATATTTGTCACTTGACCCTGCGTATGACTTTAATGTAATTGCTCTCAGGGTTGATTCGGGACTTTTTCACTGCATTACAGTAGGTGATTGTGGATATACACATTGTCAACAGAATGAGTGAAGTGACAATGCTGAAACAAATTCCAAAAACAGTCAGGGGACGCTTGCTGAGGCCCATGAAGTATGCAATAATTCGAGCTTTGATCTGAAAGCACAATACACAACACAGAAAGAACACCAAAAAAAAAACACCAAGAGTCATCATGTGAGGTTAAGAAACAAAAACGGTGCATATACATTTAACATGAATATGAGGTAATGTAAATGACTGAAAATCTCATAATGAAGATGTGATCAGTGATATATGAGTGACTGGTTGAAACAATGACACTTATTTGGCAGGCGCGTAGTATAAAAAGAATGCAAATTATCATCTACAGCCCATGCTGCAATAAAGGCAATAAAAGCTCAGCATCAATAGCGTTGCAAGCATGCTAAAATAACTCATCCCAGCTAGTGGGGTCTTACCGCCTCAGTGATATCGATATTGACCACAGCTGTTGTGCTGAAGGATGGATAGCCTCTGTCCCTGGCCTGGACCACCAGAGACCACTTGCAGTCCTTCTGCTTGGTGATGTTCTGAACAATGGCCATGGACTTGATATAGGGCTTCAGCTTGATCTCCCCTGTCTCAGCATTGATATCAAATGCATTGTCGGGGTCAGCTTTCATGATGGAGTACTCAATGACATTGTTAGGAGACTCTGCATCTTCATCCACTGCCTGTATTCAGAAAAAACAGCTCTAAATTATTTGAGTATATTTGCACCTACCGTGTTTCCACTTACTGATTTAGAATCTGATTGTTGGGGTTGTTGGGGAGACAGATACCACATACTGTACCTCTATTTTGACAGGTGCACCAATAATCATGGTCTTTTCCATGAGTTTGTCATCAAACTCTGGAGAGTGGTCATTCATGTCAAGAACAGTGACGAAGACTTCAGCCAAGCTGTACTTTCCATCTGAGTCCTCAGCCTTGACATAAAAGTTGTACTTGGACCTGACCTCTGCATCCAGGGTGGCCCAGGGCTGGGTGTAGATGATGCCTGTTGAAGGATGGATGGCAAATCTGCAGTCCAAAATAGAGAATGTATTAGTAAAAACCACAGTTGTCCACTCTGTATAAAAAATTGGCTGCCCCAATGTTTCTTGGAAGCACTCATCCAGTTTAGCAGCACAAGAGGTATTACATCACATCCTGTATACTTCACTATATAAAGCGGTTTTGTAAAGAATATGCTGATAAAAAGATATTGATGATTCATTAACTTGTCTTTTTTTTAAAGTCATGGTTGGGAAACCATAATTAGAAAGATTTAGATCATGTTAATGGATACAAAAAGTTAAATAGATTTTTCAGAAATCACTAATTGGTAGGCAAGTAAATACTTTTTTCCTGTGACTACAGCTCCTATTCAGCCATTTTCTATAACCTTTTTCTACTTTTCCACTGTGAAAATTAACAAGTTGCCTTGAAACTGATAAATTTCACACAATTAACTCAACTCCCTGCCTGGAGACAAGCATAAATTTGCACTTTCCATTTACTGCTTGCTGCCTTGCTTTTCAAAGCTGCCATCTCTGTAGCTCCAGCTGTCACATTGCATGTTAATTGGCTCTCCCTATGTGAGACAGGCCAGGCTGTCTATTTTTTACCCTCCAATCCAATTAGGAGATTAGCCAGCATCTTGCTGCCATCTTAGAGTAAGCTGTTTGTGCAGTAGAGAAGCACAGCCTGGGCCAATCGCACTGGTTCCCTGCATACCTCTCCCATCAAAGAGACAACCTGAGATGATAAGACCAGTATGTTGTTAACTGAGTTTACCCAGGACCCAGACCTGAGTCTACATAGCAGTTTACCCAAGATCAGCCCCCTTGCTCGGAGTCATATCCACATAAAAGTGGATTTTTAGTCCAGAAATGCATTTAGATTTGTTATGGTAACATAAGAGTTAAGATTCTCAAGGGGGCGGCACGGCTCAGGAGGCGGAGTGGGTTGTCTAGTAATTTGAAGGTTCCTGGTTCAATTCCTGGCTCATTCAGAGAGTGTGCTGAAGTGTGTTTGAGCAAGACACTAAACCCCTAACTGTTCCTGAGGTTGGCGCCTTGTATGGCAGCCTCTGCCATCAGTGTGTGAATGTGTAGGTGAATGTGAGGCATAAGTTGTAAGGCACTTTGAGCTGTCAGTAGCCTAGAAAAGCACTGTATAAATGCAGTCCATTTACTATCTGATCTGACGGAACAAAAACTGGCAGGAGTGCAAGGCACTACTTACAAATCTGATCCTGATCCATAAATCGTGTATTTGACTTCTCCCCAAGGCCCTGAATCTGGATCATTTGCCTGAGGAAAAAAAAAAGATTGAAAGGCCAATAGTTACGGAAAAAAGTGTGAAAAATTAGACATTCTCTGAGTGGCATTATCTGTCAAACTGATCATTTTTATTAGAATTGCATGGTACAATAATCGTATAATACTGGAGTCAGGTGAGTGAAAAACACCTCAACCAAGGTCTTTGATGGCTGTCCATTTGGATGATTGGAATTGGTTGAGGATAACCCACCAGGGTCTTAAGCTCATGTACGATGGGAGGGGGATTTGACCCAGTATGGTCTATAAGTCTGTCTATGGGCTGGGGTGAACAAAAGAGTAGGGAATGAGACATTTGTCAGTGTGAATGACCTTGAGGGAAAATTAATCTTTTCACTCCTCAACCTGGTAAACAAATAGCCTGGTACCATGGTACATCAATTGTAAAGTCAAAAATGTGCAAGTATTTCCTCAGTACCCCTGCCTGAGGTATAACAGATATGATATGCCCGAGTGCCACGCAGAAACATGAATTTCATAACTGGCAATAACAAAAACAAAGCCAGGCAGCACTGAGCTTTGTTGTCTGGCAACAACTTGCTTTTATCTAATGAACTGTACCCAGTAATATGCATTTATTGGGGGCACTGGCGGATTATATTGTAATATTTTGGTTGGGTTAAAGCAGAATTTAATCTTGATGGACTCACTGTTACAGACACAACGTTAGAGCCTCCAGGGGAGTTCTCAGGGACCCTGGCGATGTAATACTCTGATGTGAATGTGGGGATATTGTCATTTGTGTCCAGGAGGTTAATCACTATGTCAGCTGTTGCACTGAACCTCTCAGGCGTGTCAATCTCCACAGCCAGCAGCTACAGACAGACAAATGCAAATTGTGATTAAATCTTCATGTGTGCCATTTTAACAAGAACATAAATGATGGTGATAGCGATATAGGATAATGATAAATGTTTTGTCAAAGATACCAGGCCAAAAAGTAAAGTCTGACCTTGAATGATAAGGTTGGTCCCTTTTCATAGTCAATACCAGATGTGTCTTCCACAATGATGGTCACCTGCGCTTCATTGAGGACTGTTTGTGGTACCACTCGCAGTACTCGGCTGGGCCCAACCAGTCTTAATTTGAATTTAGCATTTGCTCCCTTTAAAGAAGAATACACATTCACTACAAATGAATTACCATGAATTTATAAAGAATAAAAAAAAAAGTTCACCTCCCAAGAAAAGGCCATGAATGAAAGCATCATCAGATAAAAGATAATAATTTAACCAAGGCTTGATTGGTCTGAAAGAGAGTCTGGCACATAATGTTACATGAGTTCATTCAGGCAAGAGGGCTAATGGACATGATGATATAATGAGTGTCATTTTATTTTGAATTAACAAGGTTATTGCAAGCAGCCCTACATTTGTATTTAGATTGATATTGCATAACCAGACATAATAATGTGTGTGGAGGCTGCTAAGCAGACATTTATGCAAGGTTGTACCCAGAGGCATTAGTAATGCATCTGTCAACATGTGAGGAATATAAATTTTTAATTCTGGATTACGTAACTATTCAGGTAGTTCTGCTGTTTTGCACCAGCTAGACAGAATACTGTCATTTTGCTGAAAAGCAGTGGCATAATGTTTGAAGTCAACATGCCAGAATTTTGAATGAAAGGATGTTTTGTGAAGTACAATAGAAATGTAAATCTTAGAGATAACTGCTGCATGGGTATATGAAGATCAATGATAAGTAAAAATAGGAATATTTCTCCTACCTGATCCGAGTCATTGACAGTGATCTTAAAGCCCCGGAGGATCTCCCCTGCAGGGGGGTGCTCATACATGGTGACCTCAAACTTGCTCTGTGGTCCGTTCTCTCCGTAGAAGGTCGGAGGGTGGTTGTTGAGATCCACCACACGGACAGTTACAACAGTAATGTCATAGTCCATCAGCTGGTCATTTGGACCTATCTCCGATGCCTTAGTTTAGAATTGGATTGACAGACATATTCAGTGATAAATTTACCTATTATTACTATTATATGACATTGTAGTTCTGGAGAAACAAATTGGAGAAGACACAAAGAGCAACTGTTACCTTGACTTTAATTTCATACAATTCATTTTTCAGCAGGACTGGATAGGTTGCCAGGGTGATGCAGCCGCTTGTGCTATTTATGTCAAAGACACCGTCACTACCTGTTAGAGGAGAAGTGAAAGGTGTTAAAAATGGTGAGGAAATGATTATTAGTTTGAAAAAACACTTCCGAGTACCACAAATACAGTAGATTACAGTGAATAAATGTTTGTTTAAGGGTGCACGATGTAGTTTTGGGAGATAAGTTGTGGAAATATTCTGTTATTTGAAAATATACATTACATTAGTCTGTGCTCAGGGAAAAACATGGTCACTGGAACACGGAAAAGTTTCTATTTTACTGTTGTTGTTTACAATTGCAGGGCCAAAAATTTTGTTTACAAATATATTTACAATTCAAAGAAGCATCCTCCAGGCTTACAGTGTTTCAAAATTAATTTTCTTTGAATTTATTATAAAACAAAACTAATTCAAAGAATTACATTATAGTAGCAGGTTCTGCAAATGTAAACAATCATCTCTACATAGTGCTACATAGTGCACCTTTAACAAAAACGTTGAATTCGAACAATGGACAACGATCACAGTGGCATTTATTTGCTATTTTGACATTAGTGCTTCCTTATGCTTACCTCCGATAATAGAATAATAGATGGGGTTAGGATTGCCTTGATCTCCATCTTTAGCATACACAGTGAATATCTCAGAGCCCTAGAAAAAAAAAAACACAATTCTCTTCATAACATATTGAAATGTTTACATATTTATGCAAACAAAAGCAATATGCAATCAGCTGCACTGAAGAACTAGCACGTTAATATTGATAAAATGGAGACAGACTTACAGGAACTGAGACCTCGTAGATGTAGCCAAAGTAAGGAGTCCCGATGAAGAAAGGCGGTGTGTCTTGGGCATCAAGTACATTGATTGTGATGGTGGCTAGGGAGGTCAGCACCTGATGCTTACCCTTGTACTTCCCACCTCCATCCTAAGAGAAGAAATAGTATGACAGAGGAAAGAATTACACCAGCCTTACAATAGTAATGGTAATAGTGTTATGCTATGTGGACCTTTAATTGATGCTCTTATCCAGAGCAGATTACAGTGAAAGAGCCAGTAAGAATTCAGTGACTTGCTCAAAGACATTTAGAGGGAACACATGGCTGTTTATGGACACACATTGGTTTTAGTGGGGAACAGAGCTGTGACCTTTAAAGGTCTTGAGCCACCTAGATCACCCCGGCTGCACAGTGTCTGCTTATACCAGACATACACTGATTTTTTTCACCCCTTTTATTTACAAATAATAAGAGAAATTAGTTTTTAGGATTATATGTATCCCTCTGGCTCAGAGTAACCAGCTAAACAGCTTAAAGTGGTTTGGCAGGTGATATTTGTTTTCTACTGGTAACTGGCTAGATAACATTACGAAAGATTGTAATAAGGGCACTAAGTCACTGCATTTGGAACTGGTCCATGGTTTGAAATTAGTTAATTAGGCACATCTGCCTATAGTGAATGATTCAGTATATCCAAATATAATATTCCACTTAATTATGATGGAGACTTGATCCCTCCATTTAAAATTGGAATATTAAAATTGGGATCTAAACCTCCTGTTATCCACATTTACCAGTAACCTAGCATGAAGAAGAAAAAAACCTGTCATCTGCAACTTCATTTAAATATGACTGCAGCTGGTGCATGTCCGCTCTTTTGACAACTCAGACCTGCTTCACTGATATTATTTGCAGTTACATGAGAAAACCTCACTTTTATGATTAAAATAATGCATAATAGATCGCTGCTTCATCACAGTTTCACATAATGAAATTTCAGAATTTAATCATTCATTTGCCAAATTGCAGGCTCCTTGGCAGCACTTGGGCCTAAACACTTGCTCTGACTATACCCACTCTCTTTCTAACGAACATCTACTCATCTAATATTATAACTACTTCTTTTGAACATTGTCTGAAAACAACTTTAAATACAGAAATGGAGATAGAGAAGTTGTTTTTTGAAACTTTTTTGGGGAACTCTACTGTATGTTCAGGGCTGAAGCTGGGGAGGAACCAGCCTTCCCCCTCTGATCATGGAAATATAATATTATAGAAACACAATCAGTAAGTCACTGGAAATCTACTGATTTCATACAGAACTGAGCAGCCATGGGTATTTGCCCATGTAAGTGCTGACAGTCCAAAAGCCTGCTGACAAACAAGAAGTTGGCCATGACTGAACTTTCCACTGTCATTGGCAATCAACAGCCAGCCAGATCCTCAAGCTTCTTTGTTTCCCTCCAGAGGTGCCTTCATTTCTAAAATAATAGCTCCATTTCTCAAGTTCAAGATGGGTGAGAAGCTGACTGGCATACAGCCAATCAAAGCTTCCCAGGTGTCTACGCCTTTGATTTGAAAGACGAGAGGAATAAAAACCTCAAACAATGCTTGAAGAACAGTGGCATACATTGCTGGGGATGAAAGTAATTTCACTTTTTTTTGTTTATTCTCAATTAATGCTGGCTATGTTAACTGATCAAACGATGTAATGCTAAAGTAGTAGTAGTAAAATGTGTTTCTCGTCAAACACATTTCATTGTACCGTTAACCTACATATGACAAATAAAATTGAAACTGAACTGAAACTGACAAATACATTATTTGCCTGTTCAAAATTTTGCAGCTGCATGAAACCCCAATATACATGCAATCATACAACACCCCTGCCAGTCAGAATAGAGCCACCCATCAACTACGTTGCTGGCAGGGTGAACGTGCAGATGGAGCTCCAGGATCTCAGCCCGTATCAGAAAAGAATGACGCCACCCTCTCACCTTTGCAACCACCGTCACAAATTGCGTGGGCTCCGTCTCGTAGTCCAAAGTCTCACCAGGTTTGATCCTGAGGACCCCGCTGTGCCCATCGATGATGAACTTGACAGGAGGTGAGCTCTGACAACATGAAAAACCACACAGTCAGAAGTGATTAGAGTGATGCTTTTGACACCCAGGTGTTGTGTATCTAATTCACTTTAGCCAACTAGCTCTATAAAACCGCTCACAATCAGTATCTCACAGAGGCTATTTTTCTCTTGACTTGCCTCTCACGTCAACCTTGACATTTTCTACACATCTCTGCTCATGCAGCGGGACAGTTGTGTCTCACACTTGACACATGAACAATGACAGCTACTGTGCTGTCAGTTGCTGGCCCAGAGTGACCCTAAGCCCCTGTTAAGCCCTCAATGCCTTGCTCAAATGTAATTGAAATTTAATCCACTAAAGTAACACCATTTCCAGACTGCTCTACAGTATGAGATTAATCTTTCCCTCCACACACTGGTCCATTACTCGAATGCCCTTTTCCTCCCTCCACATGGCAGCCGCACTCTCATGATGTCAGCACAACCTGAACCCTGGGCCAGTAGGCATTATTATTGTGGTGGGTGATGACAGGGCTGTACTATTAGCTTTTGATGGCGCAGTGTTACCAGGAGGAAGTATGAGACGCTGCCTCCAGAGCCCATATCTTTATCCACCGCTTGGACTCTGTAGATGCTGCTTCCTGGAGCGGTGTCCTGGTAAAGAGGCAAACACAGCAATCAGAGGGAGTTTTCAACCATGAAACCCACATTGTTCTCTAGAGCTGACTCTATTGACAGCCTTACAAGATGTTAATAATGTGGATATGCCTCTAGCGATGAACCAACACTACATGTGTCACAACTACATCATCCATAAATAGACTGTGGTGTTAACAAATTCCTTCAATTTGTATACCTCTGGGATATCAACGATGAAAGGCAGGTTTTGGAATTCAGGTCGCTCGTCATTGGCATCAGTGACAAACACTCTCACTGTCTCGAGAACCTGAGCGTGGGGGCACACAACAGCATCTTAGCCGCACATTAACTCATATTGTTATGTAATGTGAAACACATATTAGACAAATATTTCCAAAATAAAGGAGTTTATTTTCAAAAATTTTTGGAAAATAAATCATAACCTTAAGATCATCACTCAGTATATTTTGAAAATAGTGGATTCTCTGCATTAGTGCTATCATTTTTCCAACTGCAGATGTTAGTTATCTGCTATCTTTTAATTTAAAAGGTTTTCATTGCTATCATTTGCTAAGAGTGGGCGTCTGTTTTCAAATGGCTCAATGCCTCATTTTGGAAGAAAACACTTGATTGCATGAACTCACTTTATTACGACCATCCGTTATGCTCACAAGTGCTGAAATTTCATCTTGTTTCTAAGAAAAACAAAAAAAAAAACAACAAAGATATTGTCACTGAGCCACAATGGCGACATCGTATCACTCCACAATATGTTTCTTCAAAATAAGAATCTCTGTAACAAACTCACCTCTCTGTCAAGCTCCTGAACTAGAGTGACATTTCCTGATTTGGGATCCACTTTAAAATATTCTCTGGACCCCTTTTCAAAGGTCAGGCCATATCGCACAGGATCGCCCTCTGGATCTGTGCCATTTAGGGTGTATATATGTGTCCCTGTGTGGAAGAATTAACAGAGACAATAACTCCAACTGTTGGCCATCAAATGCAGGGGAAACATGACATTTCTGTGTTTTTGTAACACAGGAAATGAGGTGGAATGCCCTCATTTCATTGCTGAGCGTTCATTCAACAATACAACAACAATACAACTCTGTTGATCAACATCAGTGTGTATGCTGATCAGGTAGGATGAGCCACTACTCATTCTGCTGCCTTCCTGTAAGTCTGGATGTACGTCACAATCCAAAAGGTATTACAGTGAGTCAGCCTGAGCCTCAATAACATAGTGAATATTTCATCACCACGCTTGAAATAAACTCATTTGAACCACACTGAAGTTAATGTTTTTACACTAATATTGTTAAAGGGACCAATGGTTATCATAGCCACAATTAAACTGTATGTAAGACTCACCAAGTGGCGTGTCCTCAGAGATGCTGAACAAGGCCATATTCCCGTTTGTACTGCTGGGTCCATTATCATAAAAATATGGAGCGTAGTCTGATTGCCCTGTATTGGGGAAGCAGATAAACACACTCTATGTTCATACAGACAGATAAATCAAATCCTATAGACAGGCATTCTGTCTTATTCTATTTATAGTGGAATTAACAAATATTTGTTGCACTCACTTGCTAAAAGGGCAGGAACCGAAAGCAGGGGTAAGAGGACAGGGGTTAAAAATGATATTGTTCTTGGAATTAAGTTAATTTCACAGCACGCATTATCACACACTTACACATAAACCACAAGCAGCATGCACAGTCTCTTAAGATGGGCATGCCCTCTGTGTGACAGAGGATTATCCAGGTAATATAAAGGCAGTACAGCAGCAATCACACAAAGGCAAAAAGAGAGCAGAGCCTACCCAAGGTGAAGTGGACCAAGATGAGAAACAGTAAAATGTGCGTTTTCCTCGCTTTCTTCATCCTGGTGGAGAGGTAAGGCTTGGCAGGCTCATGTGGAAGGCTTGGGGAGGGAAGCGAGCGGCGAGTGTCGTGCCCTTCTGGAGGCGTCTCAGCGGCTCAGTGGAAGAGGCTGGAGCAGATTCTCAGACACTAATCCAGTGACGCAGCCTTCACTCCGCAGACATCTTCTGCCCCACCGCTTTCACTCCAGTTGTGACTGAAAACGACACGGGGGAGGAAGATAGGTGCTTCATGTTTCACACAGTATGGCGCAGTCACACCTCAACGCACATGTGACAATGTACATGTGAGGAAAAGTGTGTGTCTCTTTGGGATTACAGTTACATTATACACTTTATAACAGAATATTCTTCCTGGGACCGCTGCTCTACCTCTAATTTTAAAAGTGTAGTTTGTCCTTTATTTGTACAAACTTCAACTCATGACACATTTGGCTGCTGTTGCTGGCCTTCAAAGCTTTTTAACTACTTAATTTGTTTAGTCACATGACTTTAAGTTCCCAGTGGACTAAGCCTCCCGTGCCCGCTCTCCTTGGCAGCTTTCCCACCCGAGTTTCACCTGTAGGCCAGTGATGCGTTCAGCCAAGAGGCTTCATTTGGCCTGTCCCTGACAAACCCTATGACCTGTCAAACACTATCCTTCAAAACACAACACTACTCACCACTCACACATTGTTTGATCACGACTTTTGGTGACTTTGATCAGTATGACGCACAAGGCCACTTCATATTTTTAGCAGTGCCATTTTACCATAGCTGTTAATCTCAAATCTCCGTTTGTAAGAAAAGCTTCCTGTATGGATCATTTGCAGTTTAAAAGCAGGTGCACGTTTGCGAGGTGTTTGTTAACAATGTTGATTGACTCACTTAGAGGTGCAGTCATGTGCACTTCCTCTATTCACAGGTTTAAAAATAGCCTTTGATGTTCAATGACACACTCATGCAACGCGCGCACTCGCAGCCAATCAGGCGCTTGATCTAATCTCTAAAATAAATGCAGAATCCATGGGCTTTTTTGTGCTTAAAGTCCAGGTTGACAGCTATTTTGGTTAAACAGCAATAAAAAAATCATTGTTATTGAAAATTAAAAGCCAAAAGAAAAAGAAAATCTACGAAAAAATGAAAATACTGATTGATTTGCTCAAAAATATGTTTGAGAAATAAATGAAATGAAAGTTGGATATGTGGATCTTTACTCTGTCTTGGATTACACACTTACTAGGGCACAGACGGGTTTCTCAAGGTATTGTGGGTCAGCGTGGGAAAGCTGACCCGCACACAACAACAACAACAACAACACTGGGTTAACAGGGACTGGACTAACCCATGACCCTCTGAACTGATCAAAAGTCTCTCTCTCACACACACTCACACATGCGCACACAGTCAAACCCAGTCTAAGCAGTAAAAAGCTTGGAGCCCACCCCAAAATTGGTCATCAATCTGAAAATGACTGCCAGAGGGCAACTGTTATCTCCAGTGATGGCAGTCCTCCGTATGCTGAAGCTTTTCCCAATCTTATCCATTATTGCCCTCTTTATCCCTCCCATCTGCAGCATTTTCAATACACATTATATAACTGGGCATATGAATCATACATGCCCTAAACATGACTATGATCTGGGAGATTTAAACACCGCCTGGCAGCTGTGGTCCACGTGTTGCTGCCTTAATGAAGCACCTGTATATTTACAGATGTTAGCATCTGTTGCAAGTGCCCTGGTTTTGAGGTTTAATTTTAGAGGAGCAGCCAGATGGTGGACAAGAGGATTACCACGCTAAGCCTTTGTCATCTGCTGCTACGTACTGACAGTTTATGGAGGGAAATACAAGGTAGACCCCCCCTTCGGTCTAGTTAGAGCCACTCAGAGTATGGAGCAAAATATGAAAAAAATAAACATGTAAGGTTAACGTCACTGAGTAGCAGCAGTGGGGAGGTGGAGGGTGTTAATGACAGAGTTGATATTGTACACAAGACTGCCTCCCGCAGATCTGAGGCACTGCTTACAACAATTAATCTTGTTAAGGCTGTCTGAACGTTTAAGTTTTAGCTCACAAGGCACCCGAATTTATCTGTACTGAAAAAAGTCTGGGGACATTCCTTATAAAAACTAGGCTACCTGCAACTAAACAAATTATTATTAGCAACAGGATTTTTTTTATTAATTGCATAGCCCTTTTGTCCCCCTACATATTGCTTTTCTAACATTATCATTTTGTGGCAGATGAGGGTAACATAGAACAGGCAAATGTTAGATCTGATGTTCAACAAAGATAGATGGATATTTTGTTTTTTGCAATGTGCTTCTAAATTTCCATGTAGTAACTGAAAATAATCAAGTCAAAAAAAAAAAGCAGAGCTTAATGACTGATAAAGAATAATCAAATCAGAGGAAAATGTCCTCTATGAACGCACTACAACTGTCTATAAATCCTACAAGGCCAAAGATGAATCAGCTTTTTTCTGCTTACATAGTGAGGCCACAAATGGAATATATCATCCTCCATTTGACTAAGTTTCAAAAATATTTGCAGGACACACTTGATTTACAAAAAAAATGACTTTGTCAAGGTTTAATCTGTGTACATACCGTTCCTTTATAAAAGGCGAGTGTCACACCTGGTTCATGGCTGTCAAGTCAGCAGCCTGTAACATAGTGATGATGTGAATTTCTACCCAACATGTCCCATGACTCCAAAAACCCAATTGCTGACTCACAGTCTTTTGGTTAAAATGTCTTCAGAAATGCACAAAAATAAAATATTTTATTCAGAGCAGTTCAATGACGCACCATGACTTAATCATATTAAAAGGTTTGGTCTCCTCCAGCCTTCCTGTGGGCTATTTATAAGAAAGAATATTTAGCAAAGAAGCAAAAAGCTTTTGAAGCGAAACAAGAGATGAAAAGGGCATGCCTTGGATGGGATGCAATTTCAAAGAGGAGCTTGGGAAGATGACACTGAACTCTTAATAAAACAATGCAAAACAAAGCAAAGCAAAACAAGCAGCCCGCTTGAGTTAGAAAAATACTTTGTTAAATTTGCATCTAATAAATTTCAGGTTGTTGTCTTTAAGCAGTGGTCATGTGATTCAGTATGCCACATATGGTGCTTACATTTAATGGTCCAACCACAAAGGTATTAAGAACCAGAAGGCCTAAAACAGTATTTATGGAAATAATAAAAGATGAAACAGGGGGAATTTGCTGTTTTTACTTGCTTTATTGAATGATTCCATTAGTGAAATTGCTATATTTTTCACAGAAACATCCTAGTCCCAACCTTTTTGATCCCATCACAGAAGTGCAATGTCAGAGTATATTGAGGAAGCAAGTAGAACAATCATTTATGGTACTGTGTATTGTGAGTTGGGGACAGTCTAGGACTGAATTTGGGCTTTTCTGTGTCTCATATACCTCAACTTGTTTTCTTATCAAAAATGGAAACACCAACAAGTGAAAATAAATAGACAGAAACAATACAAAATAGATCTGAGGCAGGCCAAGTGATGCTAACATATAGATCTTCTGACATGTAGATCTGCAACCCTGGGATAAACCAAACATCACCTCCCAAATCAAGATAAGAGCATCTCTGTTAGAGCATTGCCAAGGTACAATGTCTTCTTTACTTGCATATTTAGCAATATGCACTAGAAACTGCGATCTCTTGCTTTGCACAGTGGCAAATCATTTGTTTATTTGCAAGTTGGATAAGAGTTTAAACTAAAAGATAACACCTGATGTATGCTGCTAGTCCCAGAACATGACTTGGTTCAACTCTGTTGCAGGCAAAACTAAGTTGAAGACAAACAGCTGGTTTACTTCCTTCTGCCGCCGCCGCCGTTCGCCAGAATCATCACCAGCCTCATGAAGATGTTCAGTGTGTCCATGTAAATACCCATACACCTAGGAGATAAGACCACATGAACTATGATTCATATTTTCATCAAAGCAAATGATTAGCACTTCTTTGCATCAAACTGTTAAAGTTATTACAGAAATTATTTTCACCTGACAATACTCTATGCATGTTTTCTGGAGTGACTTACGCATTGATGGGGTCATATTTCTGAACACCATATAGCGGGTAGGTCTCTGCCCTCTTGATGACCTTCTGTGTATCGTAGAGGAGGAACATGCTGAACAGGACCAGACCTCCATAGACAGCCACAGAGTACAGGCCTGCACCAAACGCTGAGGTGGGAGGCAGGAACATGGATCCTGGAAAACACAGTAACACTCACAGTGAGAGAGACACGTACAGGTTCCACACACTCACATGGTGTATAGATGGTGATGATGTACAGAGCTAATTAATTAGAAGTGTTAACTGAATGTGATAGCAGCTGTATGACTCCCTGGTTGACCAGCTATCTTTAACTCTTCTATGCAGAATACAGTAACGTGGCTTTCGTCTAAAAGTACCAAAACTGGTACACAGGTACAGTTCAATGCTGTGAACATTTTCCAAACTGGATAAATGATATGACAATGACAATGATAAAAATGGAAAAAATTGGGGGGAAAAAAGTCTACATCACCTGGTTTTGATGGCTGAGGTAGACAATAGTGTTAAGGAAAACAGACTGTTCACAATATATAATGTCCAATTCAATGGTATACTGTGTAAAGAAATAAAATAAAATTATTTTTTTCTATCTGTGAGAATCACAGCTATAGGAAAATGGCAATGATCTCTGGTTCATTTTATGCCTTTACACGGTATCATTAAATATCCCGTGACATTAAATATTTTGCCTAGTCTTCTTTACAAAATATTACATACATGCCTAGAAGCACTGCTTAAACATCATTTATTATAAAATAAGTATATTAAAAATATAAAAAAGATTTAGTTATATATCACCATCAGTGACTTTATATGGACTGCTGTGATTCACTGATGTGTGAAGAACCCAGAAGTTCTGTGTGACTCTTCATTTGCACACAGGAAGATCTAGGTTATTTAATCTTCTTAACTAGGCTAGTTAATCTACATTTTTACTTGCTTTTTTATTAATTACACACTGCTGATAAAAAGAACCAATTGTGGAGAGTGATTTTTTGTTCCACAATGTGATGAAGGTTGACAGGATCCAGATTTGGAGGAGTGAAGTGTCCCACCCTCACTGAATGGTCTGAATTTGCTTCTTGATGACCACAGAACTGTGGCGACCACACCATGGTAAAACAAGTCAGTGCTTACTCCACTTAAGTAAGTGTGTCTGTTAATTGATGGCAGGGGCCATAAAATGGTCTTTAAATGAGAGCTGAAACTGCATGACACCAACCGAGGGAGGAGGCGAAGACCACTCCAAAGCCGACAGCCAAGGGCCCACCCATATTGAGGAACTTCTCGCTGGGGGCACACATGGCCACAGTGGACAGACCACCCACAATGCCTGCTGTGTACCAGGCTGCCCTGAGCATCAGAGGCCCCCCCAGAAGGGTCAGGGGGGCTATAACAGCACCCATCACACCTGACAGGAAAGAACAAAACAAGAAGCCCATTGAATACACTGTTCAGAACAAACCACCAAACAAGTTTTCACAAACACATCTTGTCAGTTATGATCACTTCGGTTCTTTACCAATGAAACACATTTAAGCTTAAAGCCTGGACCTTTCCAAACAATTTCAAATACAAGAGCAGCTAATACCCTCTGAACCTTTACATCACTGCCCTCTAGTGTTCATTTGAGGTAAGTACAGAGAAGAGACCATTTACAAGGTTGAATAAGGACATAACACTACAGTATAATAAATTTGAACTTGACATTATCTTAAGTACCTGCATGGAGCATCCAAGAGAGGTGTTTAGGGACTGGGCTGTGCTCATATGAAATGGACCTGACCAGCATGCCAGCACCAATCATGGCAGCAAAGGTTGCTCCAATTGCCTGGGTTAGAACATATGACACTCAAATTAAATATCTGCAAAATAAATGTAATAAATGTCAAACACTTCTGAACCGTTATATAAAATACAGATGTTACTGGATCAGAAACAAATTTGTGTGTTTATTTAAAAATAAAATGAATGGCTAGAATATGGGAAATACTCAGTCAGACGAGGATAGGTCCTATACATGAGTTATAAGGCTTACCATCCAGGATCCTCTCATCATCAGACCCATAAGTGCTGGGGTCCTGCTCACTGCCACAGCTGACAAGGCTGTCAGTCCAACGCTGCCTGCAAAGTACATGTAGGTGGAGTGGATCCTGTCCTTCACATACTGAGGCCAGATCCTGCAGAGAAAAAAGGGCAAGGTGAGGGTGAAGCCTTTATTACATAGGACACAAACACTTTCTACTGACTGGAACTTCAAAACAGATGCTGGTACAAAAAGCTGGTACTCACACTGCCTTCTCAATGGCACCTATTTCATTAGACATGCCGAGTCCATAGTAGCACAGGGCGCCAAGACCAACTGCTGCACCGCCAGCCAGGATCATTCTACCCATGCTGTCAACTGTGAACACAAACATGAAAACTTACACACATAAGCCAATCTAGACATCACCACTGCACTACTGTGTGAATGCCAGACACTGTGATGGTCACATTAAAGTTTTTCTTTGCAAACAAATTGTGGTTTGATTACAAAACAGTTATCTAGTTTGGACTCAAACCAGGCTTCAGGCTGTGTGAGCTTGTTATTCTCTGATAAGGTTTTAGCTTGTAAAAGGGCAATTGCAAGAGGATGTATAACATGGTTATTTTACATTTTAAATAACTAAGTACATTAATACGCAATGATAGTCACTTTTAATGGCAGTATCTGTTGCTGGCTCAAAAGCTGCTTCTTTGAGCTGGTCCTTGGCTGTCCTCCCACGTCTGAAGCCAAATCTGGCCTTTGTGGAATAACCCTGGTGAAAGAAAAAAAAAAAAAAAGATAAATTCACCGCTGATTAGGCTCTGTATTATATGAGTACAATTCCATGCCCAGCCTATCAATTAAAAATTAAAGCAATAATGGCAGTAAGCTACATAATAAATGCATAACTTGACTTGACTGAAAAGATATGAACACTATCAGTCCTACTCATGCCTGCTGCTTAATCCAATCCAGATATTTCTATTAGAATGTACTGTATATAGTTACCACATGCAGTCATAAGAAAGGATCGGCCAATTTGCCTATCTGCTTGCAAGCTTTGAACACATCATTCCTGGGTTTGTACATCTCAGAAGAACAACTGAACCACCAAGTCTATGTGCTAATATTTGCCACTTTTCTAAGGCTAGCTTTTCATATGTTAAAGAATATATTCAGAATGAAGCATAAATGTGCTAGTCCACGATAATTTTAACCTCTAGGGCAATGAGTTCATACAGAAAAAAAGGAGGACCTGATCATTAATCTTTTCTCATTTTAGATTTACATTTTATTTCTAAGGCATGTAGCTGCCTCTCTTCTTCAGAGCCATTTCCACTGAACACAGCACTACCCAGTATCCCTGGGCAGGACAGCACAGGACTGGCTGCTGCAGTGTTCGGACCTGCGACTCATCAGTTAAAGATGGCTTTCAAACCGCTGGACCACCCTGCTGCTAATTACTAGGCTGAGGTACCTCAGGTAGTGTGAAACCACAAACATCACCCACCTCCCATAACAAAATGGAGAGGAGGGCCTCCCTGAATTCTAGTAAACTTCTAGTCTAATTCTAGATTTCTAGCCTGTGCAATGTATTTATCTCCATCATCAAACTGAGATACATTTACCCCAAGAGTAGGTGACAAAAGATCATCTCACATTTTGAATGTATGAACACTGTTTTAAAGAATTGAGGTTTCACCTCGGCTTAACAGTGACAAGTAAAAGACCCTCAAACATTGTGGCCAACACTCCTGGTTTGTCTAGTCTCTCTTGTTACTACTAGCCTAGTAAGTGTACTTGCACAGCCTGATGTAAGTGTGTTTACACCAGATGATTATTTACTTCACCACAGTTTATTTTAATACATGTGGTATGTGCTATTTGTCTTATTCTTGTCTGTATCTCATTTTCTGCTGCTGTGACAACCCACCCTTCTATGTGGGGGCGATTCGAGTTTAAAAACGAATCCCATCTGAAGACAAGAATGAAGTTATTGTAGATGTTACTTAATGTTACAGAAGGTGCAGCATGTAAAGAGGCTGGCAACAACATGTGTCAGACGTACGGTACCTGATAAGGCTTTAGCAGAGGTGGGCAGGCTTTCAGGGTGGATGTCCTCAGGGCAGGAGTGCCCTGTGCCAGCATGGGACGGAGCCCAGCGACCGGCAGACTCCTCAGGCATGTGAGCCTCGCCACCAACATGGTGAAATGATTCTGGAGTCAGTCTGCTTCAAACAAACACAGTGCGTCAACTAACTGACAAACAGACAGGCTCACAACCTTAATTTTATATCACATCTCTCACTGGTTGTAAGGTAAAACTAAGAGCTAGCTGACCATCAATATTAAGGTAATTTAACTTTAACTGTGTCATGTTGGTGGGGAAAATAAAATGTTTTGTAACGTACTGTAAACGTTACCCTCTATTAAGCTAGCGTTTGCTGGTTAACTTTAGATAACCCTATACGTAAAGATTCTTCTTCCTACACCGTCGCAAGAACGTTTTATTCGAGCCAGACCAAATATATAAAGCACTAAAATGCATTGTGCAGGTCTATTTATTAGAAAAATACACAAATACATTGCTATAAGTTTCTTACCGAAAGAGCAAGGTTCGTCGTTCACCTTTCTGAATCCAAGTGCGCAACTTACTGACGCAATTGTTTTGCAACCTTCCTGAAAATTCTCATTCATTACGTCATCATTAAGCGACATGGGACTTGAAGTTCACTAATATACTGTATCATATTATATCAAATCATATCAAATGTAATATAATTCTTGTTCCATAGCATTTTCCGTACAATAATGAACTGTCCTGGAGTTACATGCACTTTGATGGATTATTATTATGTTGCCGTATTTTTTTAGAAAGTCTAATGCAATTTAGATTATATAGATGACATAATTATCCTATAATTGTCCTGCGCAATTATTTTCAGTGGTTATGTACCAATCAAACTAACTATTCTATTCTATTCTATTCTATTCTTGTAAATGTTGGGACAGTAGACGTTGGGACGCACAAAATGATTTTCACCACTAGGTGGTGTGCTTTTATCTCCTTTCTTTGGTGGCTATGTCATAAACACAAGCCCAAAACACAAAAATAAATAAGAATATACAAATAATAACATTAATAATAAGTTGAAAACCCTAACACAGATTTTCCCTGGCAAGTTTGGTTTATTATCTGTTATAACCATGGCAGTATGTTATAACAGGTACAAGAAAGACAACTTTCTGTTAAGGGACATTAAAGTAGTGCGCCTCCCATCTGGGAGCTTCGCTTTTTTGGGCTAAAGTTTGCCATGTGATTCAGTCAGTCGCAAATGTAAACTTGTCATTCAGTTCAGCTGTCTCACACTGGAGAAGGAGCGGACAGAGGAATAAGAACCTTACCTGCACTCTATTACTAAGAACCCCATAAACATGTTTCCTTCTGATCTGGAGTCTTCACTTGGAAAAAGTAGCGCAGATATTTCACTTGGATTGGATTGTTTTGTCATACAGCTGAACTAATCTTGCGAAGTAATGGGATTATATTCTACCTGGAGTCGCACGTTGAGGAAAGGCTGAAGTTTACTGATGATATGATGCGGGATGCCATCAGGCACAGAGGATTTGTCTCAGCAACTTGTTGAATCTCAAAATAACGGTGGGTAATGGATGATACACAGGTGTTAAAGAGCAAGTTATTGTCTCTTGCGGAAAGAAATATAGTAGTCCTACAATATTATTTTAAAAAATATATTTAAGAAATACAAAACATATTATATGATATATTAGATATATTAGGCCATAGTGATACCCTAGGGGAAAATCCATAAATTAACTTAAAGCCAACAGAGCCAACATTATTGGGTATCTTCAGAGGTCTGTTTATTAAGGTTGGCTTCAGTTTAGACATTTGCCCTTTTGACCTCTAAGTACAAAGCATTTCATTAGGCTATGCATCTTATTTCATTACCCATTACCCTTTGCCCATGTTTCTGTTACACCTGTTAATGTCTGTGACTTGACAAAACAAACGTCTGCATTATGAAAGTCTGTGTTGTGAACTTGGAACATTATAGGCTTGTATATTTTATTTAAATGAGACTTAAAATGTGTTGTATGACCACTGGGTTTTATTCCTGATCCTTATACCAGGACAAAATCATTGCATATCATCCCACCTATTTTCTGTCAGCCACATCACCACACAGTTTGCCTGCTCTGACCTTAATTAAACCTGTTGTCAGGGTGACAATATTGATATCGTAATGTTAAACCTCTCTCTCTCTCTCTCTCTCTCTCTCTCTCTCTCCACATACCATAATTGTTGCAGATTACTGTTGAACTGCTTCATTTACTAAAATACACAACCTGCCATGTATGTGCTCATGCTTCCCACATGGTGCACCACAGTCTTGAAATAGAAGTGCATAATGATGGTGTCATGATGATGTTGATTTGGTGGCAACAAGCACTGAACATTTTCTTTGCCATGCATCTACAGCTCAGAAATGAAAATTGTGCTGTTTTAACAGCAGTTGGGATTTTGCATTGGATTTTTTTTGTTTTTTTTTTTTTACACAGGTAAAACAAAACAAAACTGGCTTTGGTTTGGTGATGAGGAATTAGCTTCCATATAAAATTTAGAGGCAGCTATTAAAAGCATTAGTGACAAGATGATAAGTGGTGTCATGGTGATTTTGTTTTGATCAAATGTGTCATATGCCTCAGTGACTTGTGAATAGTCCAAATGTCAGCTCATGGTCTTTTACACAGCAGGTCTATTTGATGCAGAGATAACTGGTCTAGTTGTGTAGTTTACCATTTAACTGATTAAACCTCAGACCACTTACATTAAATACACAGTGCACTCCATGGCTACAGCTAATGCTCTTGTACAAAATGTGTATGGGGAATGGTGAGTTTGGCGAGACTTTTTCACAAATCTCTCTCCCAAAGAACAAAAATCTCTCACCCAGACAACAGAAATCTTTTACCCATGTCTTACTCAGGATCAGTTTTTGGTGTCCAGTAACATTAGAAAAACACTGAAGACGACGTAGGCCAAATGGATCATAGATTTAGTTGGACCTTCTACAGATTTACTCTTACCAATGTAATTCTATTTTACCAATGTTAAATGTTCACTGAGGAACGCCTCAGTGCTAAAAGACTAACTCATTTCCTCTGGTAGCTTACTGTGTCTCCCCTTGTACATGACAAGTAACATCTAGGAGCTTAGTCACTGACCCTCTGACGTGTGAATGACCCCAGGAGTTTTCTGTGCTGTGATCTCAGACCAAAGGTGCTTTAGAGTCTCCTCTGTGTAAGAGACCTTTGTGGTTGTGGCATGCGGCAGGGTGGTGCAAGATGGAGCTGATTTTTCCCTCTTGGTGAAAGCATACCTCAGTGCACAGGGCTGCTCACCCTTTGATTACACACCACTCCACGTCAACAGTGCACTATTGGAGCTGTAAACTTCCCATTCCTTCTCAGAGAATTTCACAGCCAGTGTCCAACCATCCCCTATGTTTAGTTTGCAGCCATTTGGACTGGCTGCCGTGGTCACAATTGGCCTGGGTCAGAAGTTGCAACAGGACGTGGAACTGGATGTCCAGACGTGTTTAACAGAAACTCAGAGGGGTCCAGGCTCATCCGAATACAGAAAATTATAGTCATGTTTCAGGCTTTGGAGAGGAGTTGGCAACTTTAAGCTTTGACTTCCTACATGGTGTTTGTTTCATGTAGGACACAAACCTACCTTTGCGTAGAAAAGGTTCGTCTATTGGCTTTAGCTCTGCTGATTAATAGCAGCAGTCTCACTAATGGGTTGGCCCTGAGGGTGCTCTTGTAATCCTTTAACAGCGATCCATAAGAAATCACAGACACACTCAGGACTCACCTGAAGGACACCATAAACAAAGGTTTTCACTAACCCACGTCTGACGCTGGATAAAAGCTAACTCAGAGCCTGACTGTGATCCAACTTTCTCTTCTTAAGCAAGTGTTGTGATTCGTTGACAGTTTCAACCTAAGCATTTTAGCAGACACATCTATCAAAATGACAACTCTCTAATTTTCTTCAGTGTAGAGATTTCCATTTATTGGACACCCTTGCCTTGTTATTGACCTTTTTACTTGCAGACAATGTAGGCAGGCTTTTGGTTAAATCCCAAGATTAGTCAGGGATCTGAGCCATGCTGCTATTATCTTAAAGGTAACCTGATACTAATCTTTCAGGAATGGGCCGGATATTACCAAATAGTCATGATTAAATCTATCCTCATCTTCATTTGACTTCCCACTGCTTGCCAGGTAGAGGCTTACTATTCAGCAGACTTACAAATACACTGTGTAGTGCATGCCCTGTAGTTTCATACCAAGAAAATTTATGGTTCCGTGACAGGCAGGTTTTTCCCACTCAGTTTCTGTGCTTAGTACTTAAACTTCCTAGTGTTCCCCATGTATCCCCCTCACTCTCAGTTGGTATTTCAGAGGCACCATGGCATGAGGCAGCAGTAAGCCATTAGCCCATCACCAGATGGTCTTCTGTATCAGTAGCCCAGTCATGTCACTGAGGGGCTCTGTTGAAAAGATCTCCTCCCAGTGTTGACATGAAGCAGCAGCTGGCAGATTGGACGGGTTGGTCCGCCTACCTACATCAGAGGGATATAGGGTGATCACACCAACACAGACAACACAGAGTTCAAGGAAACAGTGCTGCCGTTGTTGAATTGCAGTTCATTCATTAATTTTTTTTCCTCGTTGCAGTCTGACACTTATACTTCAATAGTACCTCCAGAGTTGTTATTCCGCCCATTTTAACTAACTGCTACAAAGACAGACTCATAAACATTGTTTTCACTATGTGTCCCAGCCTTCAGCACTTGCATGGTGGGTGGGCATGTTCCTGAAACGCACTGGTGCACTTAAAGATAACAAAGGCTTCCTCGTGGGAAGGACTGAATTAGATTTCTGTAAAACATTCAGCCCTTTTCTATTCTTAACTTGTTAAGATATGATATTTTTACCTCGGAGTAAATTCCCCTTCTTTTGGCTTTTCAAAATACAGTACGCCAATGCTGTGCAAGATTGCATGAAGGAGCAGTGTTAGAGGAGAGAAGGAGGCAAGAGAAAGGGTTCTGTATAACCAGGCCATTATATGGATTCCTTTATTGTTATGTACACTCCAAGCTGTCACCTCTGACTAAGGATCACAAGGGTGCAGACAAGTTTTTATTGCATATGCGACAGTAGGTTTT
Source organism: Neoniphon sammara (assembly GCA_900302535.1). Lineage (NCBI taxonomy): Eukaryota > Metazoa > Chordata > Actinopteri > Holocentriformes > Holocentridae > Neoniphon > Neoniphon sammara. The sequence goes on along the minus strand of OMKZ01050989.1, from coordinate 3,560 downwards.
TAACTTCCCCATTTCTAAGACTAGTTAAAACAAATTTCCCTTACAAGTGCTCTGACAGAAAGAATTGAGACCAAATGCGTGTTACTTAAATCCATGCTCAAATGTGCAAAATGTGTGACTGACAGTTTGATGTTCATTTCATTTACAGGATGAAACATGGTCTGCAATGGGGAATACAAATAACTGCAAGGCTATTTAAGAAGGCAACTGGAGTCTTGTAAGATTGGCAGAACCTATTAAGAAGCAGTTTGTAAAAGCCTATCCAGGCACAGCTACATCCAAGAATGAGGATCAAATACACAATATCCATTGTCTTTTTTGTGGCACTTGTTATCATCGAGAAGGAAAACAACATTATCTCAAGGTAAATCCATCTCAGTGATCAATTGAGTGCCTTTGTGTTTTTCCACCAGTTTCACCTAAGCCTTTCCATTACATCTCTTTCAGGCATTAAACTGCTATTTTACTGGCATTTCTTTAGCAACACTAAATGGCTGCAAATTTCAAATTAGACTATAATAAGTCTACGATTTCCTTATCTAACCTCTGCAAAATAATATAACTGTGATTCTTCTACACTTTCAGGGTGTCAGATAAGCTCACCTTAAAGCAAACCCCCCAGACGCCTCTACAGTCCAGCGGCTCCTCTCATATTTTGCTGAAGCACAATGCCTCCTTCACCACACTCAGCAAGCTGGGCCCTGCCTTCACACTGATGAAGCGGCGCCTTGAGAACTACACTGACCGCCAAGAGCTCATGCCAAGGGGCAGGAGGCACATCCTCCTGCTGGCAACCACCAGGACGGGGTCCTCCTTTGTGGGTGAATTTTTTAATCAGCAGGGCGACAACATGTTTTACCTGTTTGAGCCCTTGTGGCATGTGGAGAGGATGTTGACGCTGGAGACTGGAGGCACCAACGCCACAGCAGCAGCCCGGGCGTACCGGGACGTTCTCCAGCAGCTCTTCTTGTGTGACTTCTCCCTGCTGGAGAGCTTCATTGACCCCCCTCCTGTGGAGCACATTACCGCCAACCTCTTCCGCAGGGAGTCCAGCGGCTCCCTGTGTGAGGAGTCGGTCTGCAGTCCCTTCATCCGAGGGGTCTTTGAGCGCTATCACTGCAGGACCAGGCGCTGTGGACCCCTGAACCTGACCATGGCGTCTGAGTCCTGCCTCCAGAAGGAGCACAGGGTCATCAAGTCGGTGAGGGTCCGTCAACTGGAGACCTTACGCCCACTGTCCGAGGACCCCCGTCTTGATGTTAAGTTCATTCAGTTAGTTCGGGATCCTCGGGCTGTGCTCGCCTCACGCATGGTGGCCTTCGCTGCCAAATACAAGAACTGGAAGCAGTGGGCCATGCATGGGGATGTGCCCATTGATGACGATGAGGTGAGGAAGCTGAAAGGCAACTGCGACAACATCAGAATGTCCGCCGAGGTCGGGCTCAGACAGCCACCGTGGTTGCGTCGGCGTTACATGCTGGTGCGCTATGAGGACATTGCTCGGTTCCCAATGAAGAAGGCAACGGAGATGTACAGGTTTGCTGGGATTCCATTCCCTCCACAGGTGAAATCCTGGATCCTAAAAAACACACAGGCCTCCAAGGAGGCCAGCGGTGTGTACTCTACGCAGAAGAACTCCTCAGAACAAGTAGAAAAATGGAGGTTCAGTCTCCCTTTCAAAATAGCACAGGTTGTACAGAAAGTCTGTGGACCAACATTGAAGCTGTTTGGGTACAAATTTGTGAACAGTGAAGAAATGCTAACTGACAAGTCCATTAGCCTGATAGAGGAAAAGATGTTCAACTTTTTATAGACACTGACAAATATGAACCTTGACACAGACAAACCAACTGTTTGGAAAAGTCTGGAGTGACTGATATTTATTATGGACTCGTAGCCTCATACAGAGAACAGTACATTTTCTGATGGCGTGCTGTTTAAAGTTTACTATTTAAAAGGTATCAGTGAGCAGAAAACATATATGCTGTATTTAACTATTGAAAATAGGTAGCTGAAACAATGTTGAAACCTTACATATGGGTAAGGACTGGTAGAAGAAGACGCTGTCTTTATTTTTGCACTCATGGCCACTGTCTCACTCCAACTCAAACTGTAGCTTATCTGCCGCTAATATTGCAAGTCTGTCCCAAATTTAATTTTATCTTCTTAGAGCATAGTGGAGATAACTGTGTGCTTGTAAACAGTGATTAACTGTTTCAAATGCTCCAAGAAACTTATATTAATTATATTTTCTTTTTGTTCAACAAGTCGTGAGCTAGCAACAGAAGGTGCTTTTATACCAAAGAAACTTGAAGTGAAATGTAATACACAACCTAATGAATGAGCTGCCTTGTATAGCAATGCTTATTGCAGAAAACGGAAATACCAATGTTTTGCCATGTAATTTCTACGCATAAGATTAAGAAGGGATGTTGTTTCATGCTAATTTATTTTTTCCTTCTGTTTGCTGAAAGCTAATTATGACTCCAGCGCTGAATGTGCTCCCACAAATTCCTTTCCCCCCTGCAGTGGGCACTTTTCTTGCACATGTATACTGTAGGTTGCTGTACGTGCATGTTTTCTAATTGGCCGAAAGTTGTTTGAAGTTGTCCTTGTGACAGTGTCAGGACCCATTCTGTAAAAACAGATGTTTACAGTGCTACTGTATGCAGACATTCCAACTGCAGCTGGTTTGCAGGATTGTGTGAGGTTTGTCAGCAGGTCTCTGTCTGTTGACACAAGTCTCTTGGCTGGTGATAAGAAGAGGCCTTGATACCCTGGCCTGTGTTTGTTGATATGCCAGCCTGTTCCCTTTGCATTTTGTTACAATAAATCTAACGTTTCATTAAGTGAAAATCTCATTTTTTGTGAAAATACATTTCTGACATTGTCAAATATCACACCAGTAATTGCAGCAACACTACATGCAATACAGAGCCTGTTGTAATCTTGTCTGACAGTGTTTCACATTCAGCTGGCATGAGCTAAACTTCCCTTTTTGTGACCTTTAATGATCACTGCTAAGTCAGAGAGGCTAAGCAGTGCTGAAATAAGTACAGGCGAATGTGACAGAGAAATGTAATATGTATTTTTGCTGTCTGGTCCACATTTGCTTGTGCTGATCTCTGTTATTACCAGACTATATGCCAGCCTGGGTGTAACAGTGTAGACTCTGTCACTGTAGTGTTAGATTAAAAAAAATCTACAAAAGAACAGACACGGTATTGATGAAGAAACATTCATTGTTAATTTAGTGCTGGTGGCTGTGAATTACAACCATTCATTGACTGCCAAATCTATATAATATTTATTTGATTGGTTAGCTGAACCAAGCGTCTCTGTCTTATCCACACCAAATGCTTCAGCTTTGTGCAAACTGACATGCTTGTCCTCGAGGAAGTAAGGAGGAAGGATATGGTGGAGGCAGCTGCCTGACTTCCAGCGTGTTTACCACTGTGCAGGCCCAGCTATTTAAGGCTCCAAACCTAGCAATTACCCAAACTTTACATATATTGTGGTCCAAGTCATTTTCCTCCACCTGACCCCACCCGCCTACAGAA
>OMKZ01050988.1:0-29395 GCA_900302535.1 Neoniphon sammara | reverse complement strand
GATCCAGGCAGCAAGGATCAGTTTTAGATGATAAGGGTGGTTAAGCCACTGGTCCTTCAATCAGGGTTTCCCCTCCCAATTGTAAATGTGGCTAAATCTGGTGTACATCAACCCAATGATCCTCTAATATGCCTGGTGTATTATGAATAAAGGAGTCTAGTCTTTTACGTAAATGACTGCTTGTTCCCTGACCGGGAATCGAACCCGGGCCGCGGCGGTGAGAGCGCCGAATCCTAACCACTAGACCACCAGGGAGCTGCTCTTTTCTACAGCATGCAGCAATGGACAAAAGAGACTGAAGAAGAGACTGATGAAATTAGTGGCCAAGGATAATCAATTTTTGGAGAAAAGTAATAAATACTTTCCGATTAGTGAACAGTATTAGTATTACCACAACTGAAATAGCTGTTCAGTACAAAAAAGTAACATTACTGTAACCAACAAAGATAAGGCAAGTTTGTAAGCCCCAGCTTTGTTCCTGTATATCGACACATACAGCACTACAGTGAAGGTCCAATCATTGTTCCTGATGAAACCTTCAGTCAGAGGTTTCCTTTCCAATTGACAATAGGGGCAATGGGTGAATCAAGTGTAATCAAGCCCAATAATCCCCAGTCTTTTACAAGCAAACTGGTTTATTCTGTGTATATATATATATATAAAAAACAAAAACAAAACATCATTCCCTGACCGGGAATCGAACACGGGCCGCGGCGGTGAGAGCGCTGAATCCTAACCACTAGACCACCAGGGAAAGGTGAGGAGGTCAGTGGAGCTTGCTGGTTGGGATGCCTGCAGCAGGCAGGGAGTTTAAACAATTTAGTGTGTAGTATTACACTTTGCCACCAGAGGGCTCTTTCCTCCCAGTGTCATGTGATCCATGTAATTTATGGAAAATGGTTGTCATCATACCCTGATTAGGATAAGCGAGTATAGAAAATGGCTGGATGGATGGCCTGTCATCATTTTTGAAGAGAATGCAAATTAGTGTCTATTAATTATGGCGGTGTAAACAGGTATGGCTCTGTGTCGCTCCACTGGCCGCTCCAGTTTTCAGGTTGTAAACATCAAACATGTTAGATATGATCAGAGACGCTCAGGTCAGTCTGAGGCAATCCGATCATTGGTATTTCTACTCAAACAAGCCTTTGATCAGGGCAGCCCTTTCAATGTGTAAATCCAACAATCCTCTAATAATCTTGTATGAACAAAGGGGTTTTTCCCTGTTCAGTCAAAGGTTTGTTCCCTGACCGGGAATCGAACCCGGGCCGCGGCGGTGAGAGCGCCGAATCCTAACCACTAGACCACCAGGGAGCTGTGTGGGTCTGTGACAAGCTTGTACCCTGGAATGTCTGGCATGTATGGCAGCAAGGAAGAGCTACAGATCCAAGTGTGTCGTGCAAAGCTACTGCCTGTTGGGTGCACTGCCTGTCTGTCTATCTATCTGTCTATCTGGGTTTATATTTGTTCACATATCTAACGTGTCATGTACAACATCAGGTGTCACTGGGCGCCGAGGGCTCCACCATGAGCGGCAGCCTGCAGCGCCGAAAGAAGAGCAAGAGGAAGTGGAAGCGGTTGTGGTTCCTCCTCAAAGACAAGGTGCTCTACACCTTCACAGCCCGTGAGGTGAGGGGGCACAGAGTCTCCCACACCAGCCCCGAAACAAACACCCACTCCCTATCAGAGTTTCAGGGGAGGCATTCACACACTCGCATACTCACACAACCTGTTTATATCACTTTTTTCTCTTCAAGTCTGGCTAATTCAGCACAAAACTAAAAACAATTCACACTTCCGCAGTTTGCTCCACAACCCAATTATCTTTTCCTTTCCTCTGGGCAGAACACTAATTACTTTCCTAATTAGGGGAATCTCTGTGCTCTCTCTGTTTTTGAAATCTTACACTGCTTTGCTTTCTTCTTGTAAGCATGAAATATTTCTCACACGGTCTGTAAACACAACATGATTGGTGTTTTTAAAATGATATGGCAGGTCTGTACTTGATGTCTGTATTCTTCCCCGGTCTCCTCAGGATAAAGTGGCTTCAGAGAGTCTCCCTCTGCAGGGTTTCACTGTCAAGCTGTCTGAGAGGCCAGAGGGAGAGGAGAGCAGCAACGTGTTCCAGCTCTACCACAAAAAGACGCTCTACTACACCTTCAGAGCAGACGATCCACACACTGCACGCAGGTCAGCAACAGGACTGCACAGCCTGTAAATGAACAGTCCATCCGCAAAAACAGATAAATATCCTCCCTGGATAAAAAAAACCATTGTATGTTATGCTTCACATAACATACTTTCTGAAAGCTGATATTGATATTGCTGATATTGCCTATGCATTAGCCTACTAGCATGATTTTTGACTGATATCTGGAATAAAAACATGGTTTATAGAAATTAAATGAATTGGAGGTATCTGTTTTTGCTCTTCGTATATAGATATTACCAGAGCGTTTGTTATTTTTGTATGTTAGACCTGCAGAAGCTATCCAAAAAGCTTCATTCCCTGACCGGGAATCGAACCCGGGCCGCGGCGGTGAGAGCGCCGAATCCTAACCACTAGACCACCAGGGAGAGGTGACTGGCAGGGAGCTTAAAGGAACAGTTCACCCAAAAACAGTTAACTCAAAATGCAAAAAAAGATCATTTCCCACTTGCCCATAGTTCAGCATATCCATTCAGATAGTTACATCCATCCCCAGTACAATGAAGTTGGATGGGTTTTCCTTTGTGAAGCTGTCAAAAATGTACATATGAAAAACTCAACAGCAGTACCTCTTTTCAAAAGCAATAACGCAGATACCTGACATAAGCCACACCCCAAGAGTTTAGTCGGGAACTGTTTCTTGCTGAAGAGCATCTATCCGCCCCCATGAGTATGAATTTGGGTAATATCTTTTCTGTAATTTGGGTAAACTGTTAATGTTAACTATTATTATAATAACTATTAATAACTATTATAATTTATGGAAAATTGTCATCATTTTTGGTGAGAATGCATTCTATGAGTTTACATTAATTCTACCTTTGGCTTGTCAATAGAGCCACATAAGTTGCCTCAGCAGTGGTGGGTCCAAGGTTCAGTTTCCTGCTCTGGTCTAACATGTTTAAATTTGAGACATGTTTGTTTTCTCACTTGTCTTTGGTATTGCTTGTTGCTTTTTAAACTACTGGGACATTTCTGTTGAAGCTGTTATTTGATTTGACAAAGAGATGGAAAGTCTGTAGCTGAAGAAAAATTACAATAAGTGTCTGACGTTGTACTCTTTTTATCAATAGTGGCGTTCAGATTTTGCTGGTAACCCATCAAGCTGACAGAAAAAATCTTATAAAAGGGCATTGCTTATGTTTATCTCTTCCATCTGAATTGTACCTACACAAAAAGTGCCAACCAGCACAATAAGTGTTGACAGCTTATTCAGGGATGTCTTGTTTTTTTTTTTTTTTTTTTTTATTGTCATCACTGTGTGAAAGAAGCACACTGAATTATTGATTGTCCTGGTAAATTTTAACGGAACAAAAATACAGACCAGGGATGTGCTGTTATTTTGGGGGTTTTATCCATGCCTTCTTTATGCTGTATCATGGTAGTGGTAAAATGTGTTGAAACAATCATGCAGCCGCCAGCTTTTATCATTCACATTTTAAACAATGCATTTAATCTTAGTATATTTTCTGTGCACGGAGGCTACCTACATAAAGGTTTTGAGTATGCCTACAAACTCTGATTTTAAATGCATTTTTTAAAATTAATTTGTAATAGAAATATTATACTGTATGGCATAGTTATAATATATATCTCCCTCTGCAGTTATTGTTGACTTGAGAACCTTTGTGCCATAGCTTTTTATTTTCAGGAGTAAAATTGGCTTTAAAATGACTTAAATAGACATATTTAATAAAACTTCTGTCCTCACACAAGCTTATTTAAAACCCGGCCTGAAACAGTGCAGTGATTTGTGACACTTTTGGAGCCCCATGCCCTTGCCTTCAAGGTTGCTTTGTAACACAAAGTGATTTGATTTGCTTTAGATGCTCTCTAACAGCTAATATGTCCCATTTGTCATTGTGTGAACAGAATTCATGTTCCTTTTTCTTGTTTGTTTGTTTGTTTGTTTTTTTCAGATGGATTAATGCCATGGAGGAGGCTACCGTTTTATAGCATCTACAGGACCCAATTAAATGCACAAGCCTGGCTGTCCATGACTGCTTGAACTCAACCCCTCTCCCCTGTGGAGTACAACATAGCTACCTGCTGCACCTGAAATGAGAACATCAGTAAGGATACAATGTCTGTCCTGTTGCGGATTACTATGTGAGAATTAAATTACCCAGGGATCTTTGATGCATCTGCCACCTAGTGGTGGGAAGGAGTTTAACATGTTACGGTGGAGGGAGCCCTGTGGATCCATCTGTGTGGAGAAGCGAGTGTCTTGTGGAAACATTGTATTGGAGTATGATCTAACATGTTAAAAACCGTTTTGTTCAGATGCACTGCTACCACAGCAGTGTGAATACGTTGCATGTTTCATCAAAGATCCTTAAATAAGAAATTTTTAGTGCCATGGCATTTTTTAGATCAGCCATCTTTTGTTTTATGGGTTGCTGTATTTATCGAGGATGCCCTGCATTTCCACTGGATTGACAAACCACTCTTTTGATCCTGCAGGAAAACATCATATCCTTCACTTTTGTACATGCAGCAACTTCAGTCTGTCCTGTGATGGATTTAACTGCATTTCTATGCAGCATAAATGCAAAAAAAAAAAAATTAAAAACAAACTTTGCTATTAGTATTTACAGCTAGTATAATTGCCACCATTTTAGAATATCTAAGAGATATTTGGTATTTTGAATATATATTGTGAAGTATGCAATGCAGATATTGAAGTCAGTTATATGATTTATTTGTACAGAAATGATGTTACATGATGTTTTGAGTAAGAGGTCATTTAATCATCACAGTGTGTGTACATTATACTTCTTGTGTAGTTTTACACAATGTTACTCTTGTATTCAAACCATTGGAGCTACCCTCAGCATGCCAACTGACTATACAGTGTTTCTATGATCTTGAAAAGTTTCAAAACATAGTTTGTATTTGAATCTGTAGGTTTTCAAACGTTTTCAGAATTTGTCATACAGTTTTGAAGTGCCGATTTATTTCTTCCAATTGAATGCATTGCAGTTTGCAATTGTAGAGATGAATGTGCCTGACATGAAATTACACTCCTCATTAATTTTAATGTCATCACAGTACTGTATCACTGTCATGTCCCCAGAAGAGACCATGCTAACATTTGCTTTCTACCTATTCTTATATCCTTTAACCTTATGCTATTTTGAAAAATGAGAGCCTACTATTTCCAGTTAGAATCTCATAAAAATATACTTAAGTTTCATGTATATTAATGCCTTTTTCACCCTGTACATATAGTATGCTGCTGTGTGAAATCGTACTTTAACCACAAGGATGTAATGGCAACTGCTGAAAAAAGCTACTGTCAAACTACCTACAACATTTGGGTGTTAGTGCCAACTGAGCCACTTATCTCCTCAGCAGTATTACCAGGGAAGCCAGAAGAGTGTCAGTCATCTAATTATCTAACATTAGACAACAATTTATCCAAAATAACCCACCGGAAAACATTATTTGCTCCATTCACAATGCAGCTATACACATGCTCCTGAACAAATTTCATTTATAAATTTAAGAATTTCTGAAGCACACTTTCTTTTGTTCATCAAGTACTGTTTGGCATTTTTATTATTATGGGGCATACCTATAGTGTTATTATGGATTGTACCTCTTGCATATAGTGCATTGTAAATGTAAATGTTTATGTATATAGATACATACAAAAATAAACTCTTTGGAAAAGTTTATTTAATCTACATCTAATCTATTAATCCACAATAAGATTCCCCTTCAGACACCAGGCTGCTTTTTACTTTACAGCAAATTGTTTCTTAAGTATTTGAAAGACAAAAGATAAAGATGTCCCTGAAATAAATACATACCTCCATTTGTGTGCTGTTACTTAGTGGAAAACACAATACTGCGCCATGTATGTTTTTGTCCAACAGGGGGCAGCAGCACATCACTGCATACACATCTGGATCTGGACTATTTTCCAGGCCTCATGTAAAATCAGCCCCCGTCTCTATCAGATTGCACTTCTTCTTGAGAGTAAGTCCATCCCTAATACCGATTCAACCTTTAAACTCTTTTCCTGACTGGAATGTCTGGCAGAAAGCCTCTGAGCCTCATGTTACAAATGTTCGCTCCCCTTGTATACCTGTAATTGTCACCCACAATGCAATTAAGTGTGGGGTCATGAATTGGTGTATTATAAGTTAAAACATTCAAGGAAGACAGGCAAATAAGATGCAAAGCAGTTACAAAAGTTGAAGTGGGATAACTTGAATAGTGAATAGATTCATGGATCCTAGCACTTCAGGAACGGTGTGATTCTGTATTTCAGTGATAATCTAATACTGTTCAGAAACATTTATTAGGACAGAGTGAGATAGAAAAATGGGTATAGCAGATCGAAAGATGGGTGAATATTGTGATGTGATCATTTACAGCCCAGTCCCTCATTGTCCTGCAACCATACTGGATCTCACACCTTAGACATCGGTGATAGTACAAACACACAGTGATGATCAAACCTGTGGTGCAAGGCTGTGGTCATAGGGATAAAATAAAGACTAATAGATAGAGGTGTGAAAGTCTTTGGAATTTCAAAATGATTACATTTTGGTTAAACTCAATTATGGAGGGATTTTTTAAAACGTCATAGCTCAAGGCTCAGCTCTGTTTTACTACAGTGGTTTTAGATGCTATAGTATAAATGTAAACCAACCTTTTTCAAGACTCTTGTAAATTTTTCTAGACTCTTGTAAATTGAATCCAACCTTGTCTGAGCCTTCTGGAAATATTATTATTAAATACCTGGTAATGATTTTATTAAAAACCTAAAGTTGTTATATGCTTTCATTTTAGATACTATGTATCTGTTTGTGACTTTGATTTTATTTGATGTCAGTTAGATTAATATTTTTATTTGGGTTGTGATTTGGGCTCGCAATTTTGCTAGTGTGTGATGTTTGATGAGTACAGTTGCCTGTTTTTTTGGCAGGACTCCAGAGGCGTCTTACCCACTTGGCATGACTGCTTTGCCTGAAAATTTGGATGTTTGACCTTAATTAAGCAGTTTGAAAGAATCCACCAAAAAAACAGGTCTGAAGGACTTTTGTTTTTAACAGCACTTACTGGTGTGGTGAGGTTATCAGGTGAAAATGTTCGGGGAGAAAAGGTGACTTAGAGGCTGTTTTTCAGTCAGAAGGCCCCAGGCTAAATTCCTGCACCAGCTGATCTTGTGTTCATTCACAGCAAGACACTGAACCCTAAATGCTCACTCAGTGTTTATAGCTCTGGATAAAAGTGTAGCTGAACGCCACAGTCTAATACTGCACTGAGGCTTTAGAGCCTCTACGCAGCCCCTATGTAAATTATCTTAAATATACCAGGACTGAAGTCAGTCTTGTTAAACAAATATTTGCGTTGTAGCATTGAATGTACAAACTGGCCACGTCAGAGACACCACATTCACATGACTGAATAAAACAGCTTGTTAATGTAATGAAGAATTTAAAGGGGCCATCTTTCCTCCCTTTGGAGGCATGTCTCTCCACTGCCTTCCATCATGTTAAAAATTACGCCACTGTAATTCTAGGTCAAATCAAAGTAGAACACTTCTTGAATGAAGTCGTGTACACTGTACTTACTGACAGAGAAATTTATGCAATGTTTTGGTCACCTGGCCTTCATCAGGTATCTGGCCAAAAATGAGAAAGGATTTGTAAAAATAGAGAATCACCTGACCAGGTAACAGCATTTAGGCAATCAATGTGCAAATTGGGAAGGTAATTACCTAACCAAGTACTAGGCTACGAAGTTTACAATATCTTTATCAGGAAAACTGTCAGAACAATATAAAACTTATTAACGTCAGGCAGCAGATATGACGCCAACTGTCTGATTCATGGTACTAAACAAATAGTAGCATACTACCACTGTTATTACACAGAAATTACATCATTCTAGGAGACCTAACAATAATCAGGGTTATCCCCTTTACAAGTGAAAAAACTGGTGGCATCCCAAAATCAAACAAGGAAATGGGCTCAACTTGGAATTCTAATAGTGGACAATGCTGCTCCTAGTTTAAAGATTAAAGATTAAAGCTGCACTAGGTAATTTCACACATCGTCAGCCCCAAGTGGCAAGGGATAACTTTTTGAAGTTTTGGAGAGTTTGAGGGACTTCATTACTCCGAAATTGTGTAATATATCCCATCAGTAAACTATACACGTAAATTTCCTCAATTAATTCCAAAATTTCCTAAATGAACTGTGTGTCAACACTTAGACCCAGATATGAAGAAGATATGACGGTCCACACCAGAAATTAGGGGTGCTTCCTGCATTAAAGGCATAGCAAGGAAAAACATTTGACAAATTTACATAAGGGTCATTTTTTGTTACTGATTGGTCCGAAGGAGGTCTGAATCATTTGTTTATTGTTGCCTTGTTTTAAATATGTTTTGCTGATAAGTAGCCCGACCACATGGCCCAACACATAACAGGTGTTAAAATGCACCGCAAATCCAGGCCATCATTAGACCTTTATCTCTCCAGTCTTCACTTCCCGACTACGCCCAGACTGCTGGGAAATACGACCCAGGTCAGATAAGTTAATTAGTTATATCAAAGAGTTCCACAGAGCCGCAACAACCAACTAAGATGGCAGCAGAGCGTGACCAGGAAGGCAGTGGCTGGCATGAATAATTAAAGATAAAGAAACAGCACAAAACATTTTGGCCTATTTCTTTTTCGACGGCTGCAATATTAATGACCACCAGTTAAAGAGAGCAGGCCCGATGTGAAAACTTATTGAGGAATGAAATAAAAGCCTCTTTTCAATGTAATGGCCAGCACGGGTCCCCTGAAACAGCAAAGCTGGCATTTGATTCGAACATTAGCAATTAGAGACTAAAGATAAAGAATGAAGAATTGGTTAAAAAGGGAACACTGAAAATCATGGAGGAGAGGGCTTGGGGAGGAGATGGCTTCTGGATGCAGAAATGAAGATTAAAAGATAATGTCCAAATAGATGAATACTGATGAAGGAATGGCATGTCAGATAAAAAATAGGCGGAACAAAAAATAGGAAAATTGGGGTTGCTCCAATTACACAATCCCAAGAGTGTCAATGACCCAATACTAAGTTAGTAGCAACAACGAGAGAGAGGGGACCGTCACAAAAGAGGCACTGAAGGCAGGGAAAGTTGTTAATTTCCTCCAAGTACCTGAAAGTTAAAGACACCTTGCTCCACTTTTCATCTGAGTGCTCGCTCACTCAATCATGCACTCACACACACACACACACACACACAAACACAAACACAAAACCTCTCCTTCAGTAGCCAGGGAACCAGAGATGCAGAGTGTGATTAGATCACCATCAGCCATCAGCATGCTCAAATCAATAGCCTTCATTTTCTGTAGTCTCTGCAAAAGGTAATAGAAGGACTTCTAAAAATAGGGAAGGACAATTCCTTCTTGTCCATCCTTGGAAAGTTTCAAATCCTCATCCAGGAGACCAAAAATAAGTCATAAATTGAATAGAGTGTGGTTCTATTGCAGTGCCAAAACTCCAATCCTATGCAGACAATAATAAGCAGACTTTAGAAAACACAGAGAAAATGGATAATGACAAACTCAGCGGATGGAGAAGGTGAAGACAAAGAGAGTAAGGTGAGATTTAATTGGAAAAACTTTTTTTAATTACACTTAATGGTCCCTCCTGTGATTCTTTCGCGAGAATGTCAATGGGATCATTCTTCCCTGGCTGAGCAGCCTACATTGACTCGGCCCAGTGTCAGCTAGGTTAGTAACTTTCCATGCTGTAATCTAAAATCTCGCTCCATTTGGACGCCGTAGACAGGAAACACCTGACCAAACTTTGGAGTCTGTGGATATTTGAACAGGAAGCATGTCATCTGATTTCTGTTTTTTTTTTTTTTTAAATGTTCCAATTCAGGAGCACTGAAATGAATGATATATTACTCTAAAAGCGATAAATACAAATGCCAGTGTGAAATAAGCAGCTGGGAATATGCTGGTACACATTCTTTGTTTCAAAAAAGAATGAACGAGAGATGTGTTGATGTTCAGGCAATGTGTGTTATCTGCTTTGGTGGCTGGTGTGACATTTTAAGCCAGAAAAAAAACACATGGGCAAAACACTTATAGATGTTCTTCTGGCATTTGTATCACAACTTGAGAGGAAAGTCCCTCTGACAGTGGCTAAAAAAGGAAAGTAAGATAGCGCGATTACCAGCTTCATGTCACCATGTAAGGATAAAATCAGCCAGATTTCTGGCCAGTAAACTGGTCTGGTTAACTTCAAGGCCATTTGAACAAATAAACTGTTGAATGCTGAAGTATATTTTGTCTGAGCATCTGCAGTCCTTAGCTTTGAAACATGAAAAAGCAAACAGCGAGGAAGAGGCGGGTGAAAGATGGCATAAGGCAAAGAGCCGAAGAGGGAGAGGGAGACCCAGAGAGAAATGAGGACAGATCGAGAAAGGCAGATTTAGTCTGTGGCATGTCTCTTGATGAAAGGACTATTTCTCTCCTTTTTTAGGGGTTGTTTTTTCATTCCTCCCTCCCTCCCTCTGTTCCTCTCATTACTCACTCTGATGTTTGCCCTGGCACCACTGGGATGGCAGAAACGGGCATCACGACAGGAACCGTCTGGGTACCCTGCCCCGACAACTGCTGCCAGCAGACTGATGGTCACAGCAACGTGTGACCATACAAGCTTTATTCACACAGCAGATATGAGACCAACTGTCTGATTCAGGCACTAAATGCATAATAACATACTACCACTCTTACATTGAAATCACATAATCTTAGGAGACCCAACGACAGTCAGGGTTTTCCATTTTAGAAGTGACTGGTTAAACAGACGAATCAAACAAGAAAACAGGCTCAAACTGTAATTCTAACTGTGGACAATTTCACACTTTGGTGGCCCCAAGTGGCAGAACGAGGTAACTGTTTAAATTTTGGAGAGTTTGAAGGACTTCATTACTCAGAAAACCATTTGCCATGAGTAAACTGCACACCACCAGGACTTAAATTTCCTCTTTTAAGTGGCCGATAAGAGTAGAAATGGGGTCTTAATTAGTGGGGGTGGGATGACCTTCTCTGTAAGACTGGTGTAGTCCAAAACATACAAATACGATGCATTGTTAGAGCTGAAATTAGCCAACAGTATATAAGGCAGTTAGACCTGCAACATAACATCTTACAAATGCATCAGTAATTTAATACTCTTTTAACAATAGCTACTTTTGCTTTTCATACCATGCTTCTACTTAAGTAATATTTTTAATGCAGGATCTTTACTTCTGTGCTTCTACTACTGTATTTGACTACTTTTTCCTACCGCTGCCAAGTTGTATGGGCTTGGTTGCAAATCTGGAGCCACTGTAGGTGACACAAAGCACAAAAGGTGATAGTGTGTATGTGTGTGTATGGAGGGTGTGTGTGTGTGTGTGTGTGTGTGTGTTGGGGGAGGGGGTCCATTAGCTTTCTTGTCCCAACAAGCTTCAGTTATAGCCCCATGTTTTAAATGTTTGTGGTCATGACGTGATGGAGGTTTGTGGTGGAGATGAGGTGATGAGTAACTCTTTCTAGTCTGACTCATTAATTGTCTATCAGCCTTCAAACCAGATAACCTATTGTGCAAGCTCACTCTGATTGGAGCTATAAATAGCCCTATAGGAGGTGAGGTGGATTGTCTAAATTTACCGGTTCATTCTCTCTTATAGCTTTAGAGGCAGGGTGGGGGCTGATGACTCAGCACCACGTGGATCTATTTGCCATGTGTGGGTGAGGAGGAGAGGAGAGGAGGGAGGCAGGAAAGGAAGGGATGGCTGGGAAAGGGGCCATACACCAGGGACTGAGAGTGTACATGGAGTGACTGTGGGACTTGAGGCGGGGCCAGTGTGTAAATACATGGCTGTTTGGTCCAGCCCACTGACTGTTTTCTCACCAAACCTGTCTATCTGTATGCCAGAAAAAAGACACCGAGATAAAGACACACACACACACACAGAGAGAGAGAGAGAGAGAGAGAGAGAGAGAGAGCATGTCCAAATGTATATCCTACACACATTGCCTTGATTTCCTGGTTTTCTGATCCTCCTGCCAAATCCACATTTTCCTGGAGAGAAATGAATACCATTGACATTCAGTGCAACTGCAGAGCTCCAACTAACTTCCTTGTTTTGCATTTCAACATTGATGTGTGCTCTGATATTAGGCACCCGCAGAGTATATTTAGTGTAAAGGTAGAACAGGTTAGTGTATCAGAAAACAGAATGTAGACCAGTGAGTGACATGCCACTGTACCTATAATAAGCCTAAACTTCTGCTAAGAGATGTCTAGTATCTGTCTCAAACCTGATAACCCCACCCCCCTTTCTCTGTGAGTCTACTCTGAGTTCAGCTCGGTTCAATTCACTGCAGAAAAGCTCCATCTTAACAAGTCATTTAGTCTCATATTCAGTCTTAAAATCTCATTTATCTTAAAACTAGTGATAAAAGATCTGTCAGTAGGATGAGATAATCCCACTTCTTTCCAATTTAGTTTGACTGGTATCACAATTGTTTCCGCAAAAAAGTATAAATATGCTAAAATGAGGCAGAATAAGACAGATGAGCCCACAAGTATTAGAAAATGACTTGATTTATAAAAAATCATGAAACAAGTTGATTAGCACTAGAAACAGCTATGAATCAGTTTGCATCTGTTTGCCCATTCATCTTTCAAACAATGGCATAATTTCCAAATAGATGCTCAGATTTCCACCAAATTTTGTGAGAAGGTTAGTCATGCGCCAAGGAAGAAGAGCCTAAGTTTTTTGGCCCCTGGTAGTGGGCATAACATATCACAAAAAGGCTCATAACTCATGTATGCATTAGCATTTGTTTGTTAAGTTTGTCCTGGGCTAAGGAGCACACTTCTTTCTTTTTTTTTTATTTTTATAATGCAATTCCTCCAAAGGGGGGCCTTATAGGGTGTCCTCTGATTCGGAGTGTAGCTGCCAACAAGTTGGTTGACATGTCCATGCCCAAGTTGTCCTCTTTGTTACAAATTTTGGGATATTGTTTGGTGGGATACATGTTTACTTCTTTTCTCTTATTTTAACAAAATCATCAGGCTCTGCACATTTCAAGTCAATTCAGTGTGTTTTACTGGCATGAATGGTAGATGAACAGTCTCTTCAATTCAGTTCCATTTAGAAGATTATAATGGGTTTATGGCCTGAAACAAGTGCACTTACTGGCAAACTTGATAGTACATACACATTAAAATGATCAGGCTAACAGTAGCCAACAGAAAAAGTAGTTCTTTAAACAAACCCTTTAGTAAATGGTCAATCAACTTATCTTGGTTTTCATTCTCTCTCTCTCTCTCTCTCTCTCCCTCTCTCTGTGTATTTGGGAATTCACCTGGTCGACGTCACACATTCACTCCTCCGCATCGCGCTGCTATAGAGTCGCAGCACAGAGCCAGACAGAGGAGAGAGAGGGAGGGAGAAAGAAAGAGAGAGGGGAGGGCGAGAGAGAGAGAGAGTGAGAGAGAGACCGTGAGTAACAACAGCCGCAGCAGCAGCAGCCCGAACACTTCCTCAAACATATTAAAGATTTTAAATCGAAAACGCCGAGGAAGCAGCGGTTCAAAGAGAAGCCGACACAACTCGCAACAAATAAGAAGCCACCTTTCATCTCACCGGAAGCGGTAAGTCAAGAGTTTCTTTTCCCAGAGGTTAAACTTGTTCCACGGTTGGAAAAACTTGAGCTCGGTGTGACAGCAGCAGGGACAGCCTTGCAAGGGCAGTGTGTGCAAAAGTCACCCGGCTTTGCTTTGCTAATATTTTCCAGCAGTTATGAAAACTTAGAAGCTATTGCAGACGTCAGCTGTTATCAGCAGTAGTGAGTAGGGACCGACTTGCTTGATAGTGATGGGGGTACACTGTACTGAAGCCTATGTGGGGCAGCATTACTCGACTGGCTGTCGCGGAATGTCTCCCCTCTCGCCGTGTTGTCGTTATGTAAGCCATGTTTCACTTTAAGTTGTTAGCGTGCTTGCAGATCCGGTCGTGACAAAGTTTTATATCTCCGCTGTGCCGCCGGAAAGCCAGTTTGTGTGCTTGATAAATGGCTTTGAGCAAGTGTTGTAGCCAAAAAAAAAGGCAGTCAAAAGAACAGCACTTCTATCAGGATTCAACTGTGTGGCGGTAAATGAAAAATAAGCGTAAACTGTGACCTCCAGGGTAAATACATCCAGTGTAAGCAAGAATAAATTATACTTTTAGAAACAGCATTAGTTTAAACTCAGGAAAACCCTGCCTCCAAGCATCAGTTACTGTACTTCCTGTGATGTCTAGTAATCATATATAGGGTAAAACAGGCTATCATAGGAAAACTGTTACTCTATTGTAGTGAAAAATCTGACAGTGGGATGAGATAATCCCACTTGTTTCCAGTGCTAATCAACTTGTTTCCAGAAGTTTCTTGAATCGAATGTCTTTTTCTTGACAGCAGTGGGCTGATCTGCCTAATATTCTGCCTTGTTTCAACATATTTATAGCCTACTTGTTAAAATTCCTGGAACAAGTGGAAATGCATTGGGAACAAGTGGGATTTTCACTTGTTTTAAGACAAACACAATTTTACAACTGAATATGACTTGTTAACATGATGGTTACAAACACTGTATGATCAGTATATTGTGATTTTTTTGTTAGGGTTTCACGGGTTTACATCATAAAGATGTGTTGTTTGCTAAAACCTTTTGTAACCTCCATTCTCCATTTAAAAAAGAGGAAAATTTTAATATTGGTGTTTACTAGGCACTAAATCCCTCTGTCCATCATTTGTTTGTGGCCTGGTTTGACAGAAGACTGTCAGTGTTGTGGTCATAACCACGGCGATACAGATGATGAACAACAGCACTTTGTGTCTTGTGTGGAAGCGGTTTTGTGTTGTCTTGTTCAGTGGAGGACCGAAGTCCATTAGAATGAAATTGCAGTGTTCCCTCCCTCACTGCAGTCTGTCTCAGGATTAATGGCACTGAAGTTGCACTTAGTCACCCAACTATTACTGACACAAATACCATCTGTTTTTTTCTTTCTTTCTTTGTTTTGCCACAACACGTTGTTTGACATTGTACGTTTTACGACTGGGATGCTTCTTATAGTCATTAACTTGATCTAGCGAGCGTCATGGAGCATGGTGTCCTTTGTGCTTCATAAAGAAGACATGCCATGGTTGTGTTTTGTTAAAAGCAAACGTCTGTGAAGATTAGCCTGCATTCTTGTGCCAGAAAATAACTCAGCCCTCTGCTTCCACAGTAGCTGACGCAACTAGTTTACTCCGCAGGTACACAAAACACATTATCTTGTTTTGAAATACTTATTGCAGAAGGCCACCTCTTGCCAAAGTCTCGTGTCACACCCCACAAAACAGTTATGCATTTGTATTAAGACTGTGTATCCCGTTGTTTTCCTCTGGAGAAAATGCAGCTTTGTGAAACGGGTAATTCTATCCGCCTGCATTGGGTGCAGTCGCTGGTGTGTCAATATTGGCTGTGGTGTCGTGAGCTGCATGCAAGACATGATTGTGACATCTGCTCAGTGAAGAGTTCCCCATGCAGCACTGATCCCAGGTTGTACCACACACACACACACACACACACACACATACATACATACATACAGGACGCAGACTGACATAATACATTTGAGCCTATGACTTATCTTGTCTGTGTGATCTGTAAGAATATAGTTTTGACAGTTCAGTTCATTTGGTGTGATACAGTAGGACTGAGCCATAGGGACAAAATGAAATATCACTTTATCTTTGACTGAATAACTCAATATTGATATTGTGATGACATTCTAGGGATAACTACCGGTGCCTTCATAAGATATGAACACACAAGAGATTTTTGATAATCTGTCAGTATAATTTGGATATAATGACCAGGCAGGTGGAGGCAAATAACACAGCTAGATCAGTCTGATGAGGTCAGAGAAATGCATTCCTTTATTGCAATGCAGTGTTTGAAACCAGGAAATTACAACACTTATGCCATATCCCAATATTATGACATCCAAAATTCCAGACAATTTCTAGTCTCATATCATGATATCAGTAAAGTATCAGTGCATCATCCAGCCCGATGACATGCACAAATCATTTTTTAGGACTGTAGAGGCCAGCTCAGTTTGAAGAGGCTTAGCAAAAGTCCAGTAACATTTATATGATGGAAACGCAATGCTAACAGCAACCGTTTGTGGTTCAAGTTAAATATTGTCAACTAATCACCTAAACTACAGATACACTCGCTAACACTGTGTTTTATAAACTATAAAATCTGTACATTGCCCCACATGCATGCACAGCCCGCAAGCAAGTCCGTACACATGCACACCATATCTCCACTACAGTGCTTTTGCTTTTTGGTCTCTTGTAATCGAGGAGCCATGATTAATTTATTCTGTCAGATGACTCCCGCTGTTATGCATACACTTACACACGACACATACCTAGGCTCACAAACACAATGGGTACTGGCATGAATTTGCCAAACCAGCTCTGGCTTTCCATTATTAATCAGGGTGGTGATAGTTTGGTGCATTACTTACACCTGGCCTCTTGTCAGCATCTCTCTCATAGCACACACACACACACACACACACCACATCATGGCATCCTGCATGGCTCTCCTTGTTCAGGTGTTTTTTGTCTCTCTCGTGTTAACCAACGCTTTGTGAACTGTGAGCTAGGCAGAAATGGACACCTCTCTTAATGCACAGGGAAGGGGCGCACACACACACACACACACACACACACGCACACACACACGCACACACACACACACACACACACAGGGTGGGATTCATTCCCTGCTGGCTGCAGGTTTAGCAGGTTTGAAGCGGTGCCAAAGGGCTTGACGAATCCCGGAGACAGACAACCTGTACTCGCTTGAACCCATTCCTCCTCTTAATACTAACAAAAGGTCATAACTCAAGATCAATTATGTCGGGGTTTGTATGCATGTGTGATGTTGGTGGCAGTTGGCATTCTACAAGCATTTATAAACAGTTGGTATTGATTCGGCAGGAGAGCGGTTCTGGCCACCAGGAGAAATTGACGATCGATATCGCTGGAATAAAATATCACAACAGACATCCATCTGGCCCTGACCTTGAACCAGTAACCCAGCTCTGTTCTCACTCCTCCTCAAACCTCACTCGCTTTCCTCTGTCTGTCCTACTTTGACCTGATCTGAGGATGTGTATGTGTGTGTGTGAACAAGAGAGTTTGTGTGTGTGTGTGTGTGTGTGTGTGTATACACCACATGAGCAGCTGAACGCACCTTTTCTTGCTTTTGTGCCTGTATCTGTTGGTGTCTGCCCAAACAGAGTTATGTACACCATGTGCCGTCTGTTGACATGACCGCTGTGTGTGTGTGTGTGCGCGTGTGTTTGGGGTTAGACATTAACCTTGGTCAGTGAAAGAAAGGAAGGCTTTGATTCCTTCAAGCCAGTCTCTGCTGAAATTCATTAAAGGCTGCTTTGTTCAAGGTTATTAGTGTGTGTGTGTGTGTGTGTGTGTGTGTGTGTGTGTGTGTGTGTGTGCGCGCGCACATGCATGCGTGCGTGCTTGAACCTCAGACACAGTGTAAACGTGATAGTGTTACCTGCCACTGTACATCAATACAAGACTCCTTGTGAGTTTTGTTAATTTAGCAAATCTACTGCATTGTTTTCCACAGCAAAGGAGAACGACAATGTTTGCATAAATTTGTCTGACAAAGTTACGAGTGAAAGTGAAAATCAAGTTGTTTTGTCGAACGCAGAAGTAACCCCTCCTTGTGGAAGATAATATTCCAGCAGGCAAAGGGCAATATTGTACAATCAGCAGTTAAACCAGAGTCACGTTAATGTTTTAAGCGATTACCCTTTGATGTGGACACGTAATTAGTGACACCTTCCAACAACCTTTTTCCATGATCTCAGTAAGAGATCACAATCAGCAGTCAAAGTGGAGGGATATTTTTTTCTTTGGGCTATAATAAAGCACAGTTTCATTATGCAGCACATGTTTGCGCACACAACCACACACCAGGTTATTAACTTTAGGCTTAAGCCAGGCCGGTCTGACACTGGCTATGCTTGTACAGGTTCATTATAGTCGTGTGGAGTGTGTTTGTTCAGCTCTAATTGCCAGGCCACTGACTGGCCCGGCTCCACTTGCCCAGCTTGATCTGAGGCCTGATGTGGACCCCTATGTCTCTCACTCAGCCTCGCTCTCTCTTTCTTTCCCTTGTCATTCTGTGTTGAACTCTTATTACAGTGCCTTGAAGAAACTGTCAAAAGCACAGAATGCCTCTAACAGAGGGAGGAAAGGGAAACAAAGGCCTTTTTTTTCTTGCAAAAGGTGCTGTGTTCACAACTGAAACATACAGCAGGAAAAATGTTCTTGAACACACTTTTAAAAAAACTCCCCAAAATGCTGTGCTGTGCTTTCACCTTGCTGAGAGGCCTCACAATTTGCATAGATGAATATTCACTGTTTGCTTTCATGTGGTTTTTATTTTTTGGTGATGATGAACTTGGTATATATACTCACAAAATGATCATATTCTGTGTTGTATCTAGGGTCATTTAGTCCCAGTACTTGAATTCTAGTATAAACATGCACTGAAAAAAAAATCTACATTTCAATAAGTTGCTTAGTCTCATATTTATTGTCATTTTCAAATCTTCCTCTTATTCAATCTTTTAAAATCTGCCAGTGCAATGAGATACTCCAAGTTTTATCCAATGCCGTTGCTCTTGTTTTCTGGGAACATGTATAAATATGTTGAAAAAGAATGAGGCAGATCAACCTGCTAGTATAAAAAATTGACACTTGATTCAAGAAAATTCTGTAAACAAGCTAATAAACATTTAAAGCAAGTGAGATTATCTCATCCCGCCTGTAGATTTTTTACCTTGTTTGAAGACAAAGAGGATTTTATCACTGACTATGAGACTAAATGACTTGTTATGATGGAGATTTTTCAAGTGCACCCAACATTATGTAGGCCCAGGGATGAGTGGATTGTGGCAGAGACACATCCCTTATGTGTCAGACAGCTCTTTCAGTGTTGGTGTAAGCCTGACATGGAGCATTTTATTGACAAAGCCACTAAAAAGAGCCCACAAGGTCAAACCTGTCGTATCCATTTCTCCCGAAACTGCTTACAGTTGATGTCTTGTGTGGGAACGTGTCACATGCTTCCTGGTTTGGGTTAACACAGTCTTCAGGGCAGTGTTAAGAGAGACAGAAACCCCCTTATTGTTGCCTGTTTGACTTAACCAGAGGAATGTTGTTTTTACATTTCCATTACAGAGACGAGTAGATGATGTTAAAGATCAGAACAGGTTAATCCATTGCCTTAGTCCCTCTTTTCATCCACTCACTTGATTTAGCATCTTGTCTGGCCAGTTTTCATCCCTCTAGGCCTTGTTCTGTCACTTACAGGCCTACATTATTTCTAAGTGAAGGCATAGGCCTAGTTCTAATTATTGTATTAGGGTTGCATGAACCTAAATTAAACAGTTTTTGCTTCCTGTTGATATAGTTTTACACAGCCCTCTTCTTTTCTGTGTCCTCTATTCATGTGAAAGCCATCTATGCTACTTCTACATCAGTCTTTCTCCTGCCATTTAGAGTATGGTGACCTAGCGGTTAGAAAGATGACCTGTGTTCAAGCCCCATGTTGGCCTTGGCCATGTTGTTGTCCTTAAGCGAAACCCTGAACCCCTCTGAGCTGTTTCACAGCTGACCCTAACCCCTGACTGAAGCAGAAGAAGAATTTCCCTACAGGGATGAATGAAATATCACATTCCTTCATTTTCGTGGCTTTCTGGAGATCCCCTCGTTGTGCTAGAGTTTAAGTGCAGTTCAAATGCGCTGTTATTAAAAGCAGAATCTCCTGTTATTCATGTTCTTGACGTGATGGAAGCTTTCTGTCACTGTCATTTTCCCCGTCTTATTGAGTTCAAGCCGGCTGATGAAAGACTCGCACAGGCTGCCCAACCTGCTGGGCCTGCTTGGTCACTGCTTTCAACCAATGACATCTCCATCTATCCACTACATGCCAGACATATGACTTTTTCGTGTTGCACCACTGAACGTGTCTTTAATGACAGCCTGTCTCTTGAGGACAGTCATGACATGCGATGGGGAAGATTGCTTTTATGTCACTAAGGCCAGGGGTTTCTGCAGTTTTATTTTATCTTGATTTTTTTTTCTTCATATTAATTAATCAAATAATTTTATTAATTGCAACAATCTGCTATCCTGCTTGGCTTAATGGTTCCAGGAACTGAAAAGCTGACTCTGAAGTGGATTTCATTCAACACACAGTTACAACACTAGGAGCGCTTCAACTTCCTCAAAGCTGACATTCTTTTAGTGAAGTTGAAATACCCACAGGAGTCTGGTGTTGTCGTAAGTCCTCAGGTGTGGTTTTACAGTATGTTCCAGTTCATCCACACAGCTGTCATTGTGTAGGTTTCCCCATACTGTGAGTTTGTTGCCAGTTACTGTATAATTTACGAATACTTTTAAGCTGTGCAAAGTTAACAAGTACACCACAGGGACGCACTCCAGTTTTACATTTACTAGCGCGTTGCAGGCCTTTCATTTCAGGACAAAAGCTAAAGACTTACTTGAGAGCAACCAAGTAGCTCCTTGAGGCCTGTTGCTCTTAAAGCTGGTTCCCTTAAGATCACACACACTCTCTTTCTCCCACTCTCACACACTCACACACCATCCAGCCGCTGGAAGTGGGCTTGACTGATCGAGCCAAAGCGAATGGAGTCTGCTTCTATCATTGAGTCTGATTCCCCCTCATGTCCGTTGGTCTGCCTGCCAGTGTGCTGTCCATCTCTTCACTTTCCCTCTCTCTCCCTCTTTTCCTCTGCCCACCCCTTCCCCAGCTGCCTGTGCTCATTTTTTCCACTCTCTCTGGGGAAACAAGGCCTCTCTTTTTCTATGTATTTATGTCTGTATGTGTGTGCATGAGTGTGTGTTTATGTGAGAGTGTCTGTGTGTGCACTTGAGATTAAAAATGTACATTTACTGTATAAGCACAGTGTATGTTTTTGTTAGCGTCAAGCCTCATGTTTTCAAAGAGTATTGCATGCATGTTTGTGTGTGTGTGTGTGAGTCTGTGTGCGTGGGCAGTGTGGGAGTTTTAATAGTTGTTTAACCCTCTTGACCTCACTGAGAAACAATCGTTTCTTTGGGAGCCTTGAAAGTGGTCTGACAGGCTGGTGGGTCAGTCAGGGCCTCCAACAGAATTTGCTTGCACAATTTTCTGATCTGTACCTATTTCTTTGCATATTCTGCACCACATACAGGGCACTTTTTCTTTCCGTACACTACCTCCTTCCATGAACATGTTCTAAGAGTAATGGACAGATAATAACGTGTGTTTTGTATATTATCAGTTTCTGTGCATATTCACTAGGGCTGGGTGACAATTCAATATTATCGTCCTTCAGTAGAACCGTATTGTGACAATATGGTGATTTTGGGATATCATGACACATATTTCTACTGTCTAAACTGATGAGCAGATTTTTACTGGAATATCTGGTGAAATTAGGCATGAAACCTTTTAAGGAATATTTTTTGTTTGCCATCCCATCCAACATTCCATTCAGTTCAATGGGATAAACATTGATTTGATTATTTAATGTGCTTTTGCATACATAAGTCATATCATGATATATTGATATGGATATGCACCTTCACCTCAATTATTATAGAGCTTTGATAAAGGGACAGCTAGCAAATCATATTTGTTGTTTTTCCATTCATGAGGAAAGCATTTTATTCCTGGAAAGTGCTTTGTACTGTGTTAAGAAGAGTGCTCTATAAATGAAACCTTTTATTATTAGTCAATTTTTTTTTATCTTGCTTTAGCTGAAGGATTGCTTTTCTATCATTCTTGCTCTAGGATTTATGACACTGTTTAGAAACCCATTTCAACATCTTAAACACATAGTCCTCAAGGGTTAGGGTTAGGATCAGGGTTAACCTAACCCTACAAGCAAGCTTGTTTTTCTTCTTCCTGGAAAGTTGATGTGAGGTTTTCACCTGACAGAGGCGATATTCTACATTCATTCTTTGTGTCTCAGTGAGTGCACTGCTTGTTACTTTGCACAACATAATTTCCCTAATACTTTGCATTCATTCATTCTTTATAGCATGTTTACTCATTTTCTTTATCCGCTTATACCTGCTGAAATGGAGCCTATCCCAGCAAACATTTGGCAGAAAGAAGGAAAATACCCTGGTCAATCCATCACAGAGCTTACACAATCAACAACACCCTGAGGGAATTTAAAGTTTCCAATTCATTTGACTAATAGGAATGTGGGAGTAACAACCAGTCAAACACGGGGACAATATACACAGAAAGAGCTTACTGTAAGGTGACAGGGTTTTCCACGGAGCCACTGTGGCAACCTACATCATACGCTTATGTATGTTGCATATGCTTATATAACCCACATTTGTTCTAATTTTGTTGGCTGATGCCACAATGCAATTTCCACATGAGGATCATCAAAAAGTTATTATTTTATCTCATCAAAGATGTTTCCTTCATCACTGTTTGAAGCTTTCATTTATCTAGGGAAGGACTGAGCATGCATGCTTTATTTATTCAGCAGTGCCCTTCATACTTATATACACACCTGTGAGCTGTCCAATACATGTACTGCCAACAGTATAGTCAAAGTTGGTGGATAAAAAGAAAGATTGTGAGAGCCTGGCAACATCAACCTGACATCACTGTCCAATCCATCCAAACCGTTCAGTTTGCTGCAGCAGATAACCCTGTCCTTTATTTTTGTTCATTAAAACTGCCGTCATTTAGCATTACCTATGGGTATCTAGCCAGTCATTATTCATATTGAAGCCCACGCCAAAATTGTAAACAATAGTAATGGATCTTCACAGCCCTCAAATAAAGTAGTTTTTCTTAGTAACTGTTCATCATCATAATTTTGGCTGAGAATATGGACAGCACTTTCACTTTTGGAAAAACTGGCTCATATTGGCCTTAGACATTACTAACCGAAAATATATGAACTAGTGCAACAAGTTTCTCACATTTTCCCATTGACACCAATAAAATCAGAGCAGCCTCTAGTCTGCTTTGTCTGCTCTGTGGTTTTCCCGCCTGATGATTGCTCTGACGTAGTCCTATCAAGACGTAGGCACAGAGTCCACTATCTTTACTTTTTGTCGACTATCTTTGGTAAAGTCTTAAACTGCTGGCCACTAAACGACTCCACTGGAACAATTATAAAACCTCATTGTGGAAAACTAAAGAGGGGTGGAGGTTTCATTTGTTCCCCCAGCAAGAGAGAAAGTATAGGGCAATGAATGCTTTCTCTCTCAGAAAGTTCTACATCCAGTCAGGAATCAGAAGACATAAACCAGCCAATGTGATCTGGATGCACCAGAACTCAAGATGTTGACTGGTCTACCTGTGCAGTCTGAACAGGACACATCAAGACGGCCCATAAAGACAAACATAACTTGTCTTGCCTTTCGAATGATTAACTTTTTGAACACAGTCAGCAAGGATGTGACATTCTTTCCAGCACCTCCCCATATATTTCCATGTCCAAATAGAAGATAATATGTTTGCGTGTGTGTGCGTTTTGCATTTGGAGATTACTGTCCAGAAATGTCTTCTTATAAAGCATCTACACATTATTATGTAGTTAAAGTGAGTTTGTGTTCGCCTTAAATCGTAGTAGTAGCATGCCTCTGAAATGACTAAGATTATGTTAATAGAACAAGGGGCTAAAGCTACAAGAGATCAAGTTAAGTAACTTAAAAGCTCACAAAAGTGCTGTGTGGAAATTCTTGATGGAATTCTGTGTGGGTTTTATTGCTGTTATGGGAATTAAGATGTAGGCTAATGTGCCCGCTTGGTCCCGCTGGCTTGTGTGACGTAGCAGATGTGGCCCTCTTCGGTGTGAAAGTTCACTGATTAAAGTTTGTTACTACAGTTGCAGTATGCAACAAGACATTCAGGTACACATTTCTTCATAATCCCTGATATTGGGATTAAAGGGGAATTCCGCTGAACTCCATCTGAACTCCAGCTTTCAGTTACGCTATTGTTGCACCATATTACAGACAAATGTGTATTAATAAACACTGGCTTGCTTAATGCTGTGTCCCATAGCCAGAAACAAGAGAAAAGTGTTTGTACTGCTGACACCTTAATGCAGGCTCTGTGGTGTACTGATGGACTGCTCCATTGAAAAATAACAAGAAGGGAATAAAATAGTGTTTTGTTATGTTTAGAATTATACTCTGGGAGCAATGGACATTAATATAATTTGGATAAAGAAATCTGGTATGTCCTCCTTTCCACAGAATGAGCATTATGCATTGATAATGTGTAAGACAGAGTCAATTATTATTATAAGATGAAAGGCAAAAAGGCAACTTTTTGTCAAGCAGCAATTTTTTCTGCATGTTCAACCTTGCTTTTTGAAACTATACAGATTTTCTACAACTTTATACATGGGAAAGATGTCTTCATGTTCGCATAATGTTTTTATAGGTCTTAACTCTAATCATATTTAATTCAGGCATTGATCGGCCTTTCATTATAAAGAAAAAAGAAACTGACATAAATTGCATCTATAAGAAAAGCATCTGAAAACACAGTGCCAATGCCAATCCACCTACTTTTATTAAAATGTATAGAAGGGAGCTGAAATCAGAATTATTAGTAAAGAAAGGCATATTGGAAGCAGTTCTGAAAACAGTGAAAACAGTATTGTTCAATACCTAGAAAAACAACACAAAGAGGAAGTGTAAAAAACATGGAAAGAAATGCTGAGCTAATTTTCCAGTTTAGCAATGTATCTCAGATGAAGCAAGGGGATGAATACTTTTGCAAGCAGCATTTTCTGTTTCAGATGTACTCTTTGACATGTATAGAATTTCCTTTTAACTTTGAATTCAAGCAAAAAACACACAGATGCATTTCATAGCACAGCAAATTGTGCAGAAAAATGAGAATGAGAACTTTTTAAATGGACTGCTGGTACTTTGTTTATGTCTGGATGAAATAATGTACCAGTAATCCATAAGAATGAAGATAGACTAATCATTACAAATGTATGTATTTGTACAAACAGGCATATATATAATGTTATGATCTCAATAACCCGACTAAACACAAAATCAGTGACATATAAGGCCAAGATTGAAAAGATGGGAGTATTTATTTTACAAATATAGGAATACAGAAACAAAACAAAAACCAGTAACAGCTGAACAAACAAAACAAAGGATTGGAAGTGTCTGGGCCAAACATGCAAGTGGTGCTTAGATCCAGAGCCTAAACTACCAGAAGATAAGGGAAATACTACACCTAGCCAAACAAAGCCGTGAAAACTGGACTACCGGCACATCCTCCCCCCAAAAGAAAAATACTACACAGAATATTCGTGTAAACACAAATCGCAAGTAAAGCTGCTGCCAGTGTTGTGCCTCTCCGCTGTGCACTGTGGACTCGAACAGGGTTCCCATGATGGGTCATGGAGTTCCTGGAAAGTCATGGAATTTTGAAAAGTCT
Organism: Neoniphon sammara; assembly: GCA_900302535.1. Taxonomy (NCBI): domain Eukaryota; kingdom Metazoa; phylum Chordata; class Actinopteri; order Holocentriformes; family Holocentridae; genus Neoniphon; species Neoniphon sammara. Next base: position 3,561 of record OMKZ01050988.1, on the reverse strand, counting down.
ATTCCGGACAGGGAAAGTCAGAGAATTTATAAATTCTTGGGACAAGTCAAAGAATGTCATAGAATTTTGTCAGCTTCAATTTGAAAAGAAGAAACTAGTTCATCAAACATAATGTTTATTTATCTATTGTGTTCACATTATGTTCACTTCCCTCGCAGAATATAGATCATGGAAATTCAACAATTTAGTCTGCAAAGTCATGGAAAAGTCAGGGAATTTTACATTTGACATCCAGTGGGAATTCTGCTTGAGGTCCTTTTTAAAGGGCTTCCACAGACACAGATACTATTTATGACCAACAAAGCAGGGACAGCCGGGGCTTGAAACAGACAAACAAGATAAAGGTGAATAACAGCTCATTGAAAACGAAATAGTTTTTAACTCAAGATCACCACAAAGCACATCAACAAACTGTAGAGACTTTTGATTCTTTTCTTTTTCTGTCTTGCCCCCTCACCCAACTCTTATTCCCACAGTATGTTGTTACCACTTTCTGTTTTCTTTTCCTACCAATGGCAGGTAGTTTTTGAAGTTGTGTATGCATCTTGTTGGAAAATCCTACTTCCTCTGTCTTTCCCATATGAGGTCACTGGTAGCTGGTGACTCTCTTCCTCGTTTCAAGTCTAGACCTTGAGCAATTGCAAGTACAGGACGGAACTGTGTTTGTCTCTGTGTGTGTGTGTGTGTGTGTGTGTGTGTGAGAGAGAGAGAGAGATGTTCTAACTGTCATTCTGTGTCTGTGTTCCAGCAGGCTGGGTGAGTGGTCACCATGGCACCCTTCCTACGTATCGCCTTGAATGCGTATGACGTGGCGTCGCTGCCACCTCTCTCTGCCTCGCCCATCTGTGCCATCAAGATGAAGGAGTCTGTCAACACAGGTATGTACAGCAGCACACACACACACACAGACACAGACTCACTCGCTCATAATGTATCTTGGCAGAGAGGTGGCGCAGTGAGTAGGGAGACTGTCTGTCAGCTAGACGACTCTGGTTTAACGGCCATAACAGCAAACATCTGCTCTGCTTAGTTGTTCCTGAGCAAGACTGAATCTCCACCAGCTCCAGGTGTGCTATATTGTCGCAGATCCAGTATTCAAAGGCAATGTTCACATTTCAGACCTTAATGCTCATTCTGATTGTTTTTCTCATCAGATCTTTTTTCCGTCATCCATATCTGATATCAGTGCAAACATGAAATGCCCCGTGTGCGCACCTTTACATTAAACATGTATGCTGAACAACAACAACAACAAAAAAACATCATTTGCGCAGCTGTGCATTCATGACAATGAATGAAATAGCAGTACAAGCATTCATTTCTCAGATTATTTGCTGTGGAGGTCGGAGGACAGTTTGGCAGCACACATCTACCAATATATCTATTAATTCTGCAACCTCACCGTTTCTCCATGGTTTCTCCCCCTGCTGTTGTTGCTGCCTTCCTCCATTTTTTCTTATGGCCTGTCGCTGCGGACACTGAGTAGTGGCTTGCTGACAGCGCTGTGCACATGTGGAGTGAAAAAACTCCAAAAAAAATTCCAACCTAACTGTTCTCACAGTGGTTATGTTGCGAGGAGTCAGATTTGTGTCCAATGTAGGACATGTGAAATTGGCACAAGTTGGCAAAAAAGATTTTAAAACATAGGATTTTTGTGTTCACACTGCTCATTAAAACATCAGCTCTGTGTCACATGTAGGCAAAAAAATCAGATTTGAGTTACTTCAGCTTGTAATCTAAACATAGACAGTTTTCTCCCGTAGGTATCAATAACATATCACATTATTTTGTTTATTACTGACAATATCCTTAGCCTGACCCGTCTCCCATTTTGCAGAGCGAGGAAAGACCTTGGTCCAGAGGAAGCCCACCATGTACCCTGCCTGGAAGTCCACCTTTGATGCCCACATCTACGAGGGCCGTGTCCTACAGGTGGCTCTCATGCGGACCGCTGAGGAGCTATTGGCTGAGGCCACAGTGGGCGTGTCAGTGTTGGCAGAACGCTGTAAGAAGGCCAAGAGCAACAGACCTGTGGAGTTCTGGGTGGACCTTCAGCCTTCTGGGAAGGTCCAGATGGTTGTGCAGTTCTTCCTGGAAGATTGTGATGCAGGTAGGACTGCAGGTTTAGAATGATGACTATCTTAAAGTCTTAAAAGCACATTCCCTGACCGGGAATCGAACCCGGGCCGCGGCGGTGAGAGCGCCGAATCCTAACCACTAGACCACCAGGGAGTGGTGCTCCACTTGAAAGATGATAGCCTGTTGGCCAGAGTTCCTGGGAAATACCCCTCCCCCGCTCCCTACACCCTTCTTCTTAATGTACTGACCTCTCTCGCTCTCTTTTTCTCTCTCTCTCTCTCTCTCTCTCTCTCTCTCACCCACAGAAAGCGCTCTCAAGCTCATCATTCCAAACTGCACTACTGTTAGTAAATAGTTCCCTCTACTGGTAGTAAAAAGCTCTCATCTGTTGTCCATTTTTCTGCAATTGCAACAGTACCTTGCACCGCTCACCACATTACCGTAGATCTCACTGAAGAGTGTGGAATCGTAGTCTTCAAGACCAATTGCCCAGCAATAAACTGTCTAGCTGTCAAGGGTTACTGGTTAACTTGTTGGCTGTTTCACCTGTCAGCATAGCTCATGCTGAGGTTGTCAGGTGTGGCCATGCATCTAAATAAGGATTCCTTTGAGGTCATAGGAAAAAATTTGGCCTCAGAACAGGTTGTGCTTAGAATAAGCAACTAAGGTACCGAACACAACCAACACGATCTTAATAGATAAAACTAAAAATCTGTTTAATTGAAGAACAGTGTTAGAACAGGTCATGGATTAGACAAACCAATATCAGACTTTTACTGGCATTTTATGTAATTCAGACATTGGCAGTTTTGGTTGATTACATACTTATTTTGTAAATGTGTTCAGCATTAGTATGTATTATTACTATTATTACTACTATCTACTTTCAGTGGACAGAATTACTGCCCCATATGCTGCTTTTAGATGCTTTTCAACCCTGCCAAGAGCAAAAAAGAAATACTTAATCCCTGGAATTATTTTAGCATAAAAAATGTTAAATTTTAAAATGTTGAATATTGGCACAAAACATTCACTGTTGGCAGCTTTAGTCGAAAACACACTGCAATCAGTATCGGCCCTCAAAAACCCATGTCAGTCAAACCCTCATTGTAACACAACACATCGTTTAACAATGAGAAGCAGAATTGAAGCAGAGCAGCGTCGCCTAGCTGTGCTGTGTTCACCTAACAGCTAAACACCACAGACGTCAAGGCCAGCCCACGCTACTATCTGCTGTCTGCCAAAGTGGGAAGGGAGTGGCTGAGCTTCACAACCTGGTGTTGTTCAGAGGGAGTTTCTTGTGGGAGTAGCCCAGTCAAGGTCCTCTGTTTTGGGTCAGACGGGGCCAAGCGAGAGGAGTCGACTACCATGCTAAAAGAGCTCCAGCGTCCCTCCTACACACGCCACAGGTTTCCTGAAAAGCAGCCCAGATTTTTTTCAGGCTTGCGTGAACAGTCCCCCCCCCTTTACAACTGTCTGCCT
>OMKZ01050987.1:0-15649 GCA_900302535.1 Neoniphon sammara | reverse complement strand
TCTGTCCACAAGAGTGCAGTCCTAGGAACAGCTAAGATACTGTGCAGACCCCTCAAACTCCCAGGCCTCTGGTAGAGGACCCGAGCTTGAGGAAGAAACAAAGACACACCCCCCCCACGAGGGGTGAGAAGGGGATTTTTTATATATATATATATATATATATATGTGTGTGTGTATATATATATAATATATATACACACTTATAATAAACTGTTTCCCCTCCGGTGTGTTATGTTTTACTGACATCTGCTGGCCTGATGGCAGAAGAAAAACATCCAACCTGAATAGACGAATAGACTCACTATTGCTGAGGTCAAGCTTAGGTCCAGTCTGCTATCAGGTTAAAAACAAACAACAAAAAATAAATAAACAACAGGTAACAGGTAATAACAGGTAACTTATCATGCATGCAGAAAGCAGATCCACAGCATTTGTCAGTGGGTTACATTTTCTCACCAGTGGAGAGAATTTATCCCTTAAGTTTCAACCCCCATTGCCCAAAATTCTATTTTATTTTAGTTTCACAAATAACCTCTCTTGCCAACACATATGGAAACAATATGTGTCGTTTTGAAAAACAATACTTCATCTGCTTTAAGGGAAGCAAAAGTAAAACGGAAGAGAAAGTGAACGACAGACCTTGAATGGATTCATTGGTCCATCCGTAAAGTAAGCCCTTTTGGACCTTTGGTCTTTCCGTAGCCAATGTTTTGTCAAGTTGACTGTATTTCGTCGGGACGTAGATTCATTGTCCTTTAAAATAAAGTGTAAAGTTTGTCACAAAATTGGACACTGCGCCGCACACTGTAAATTATTGCTCTGCAAGAGTGGTTTTGCTGTGGACTGAAACATCATTTAGGCCATGAGTTACCACACGTCTAAAATGAAATCTTGAATACTAACTTGCAGAAACCCTGTTACAGCACAGGTGGAATCTGATAAAACAATGAATTCAGGCTATTCGCTTCGCAACCAGTGCAGTCTTTAAATTTAATTACATACTTCCTGCCAGACAACTGTTTAATTTTTTCTCATCCAGAGTTTGCTTACGCATATGACTACAATTATAAGATGTGGGACTTTTGTTGAAGCCTAAACGTAGCCTAAATGTATTTAATATAGCAGATTCGTAACATTGCCAATGCTGATATTATTTTGAAAGTTCCGATCGGAACACCTTAAATGTATTCCGAATGTATTCCGGGTAGCTTGACAGTGGTGACCAATGCTGGGTGGATTAACGTTGCCAGCTATGTATCTGCCTCATATGTTCACCTCTTTTTCTCTGAAGGAATTTAACTTGTGATACTTAGTTAGCAGGTCCTGAACTACCAAGCTGCTCAGTGTGCCTGCAGAGGCTGATTGCAGACAGTGTTAGCCTGCGGATGCTAACGTTAGCTAGCCCCAAGGCAGCACCAACGTTAACGTTACTCCTTACAACACAGGGCAAGCTCAGCTGGCTGGAGTCGCAGTTATTTGCTTTGTTTGTCTCTACTGTTTCTTTAGCCAACTATGTGGAAAGTCACTTTTCAAGCCATTGGTGTTTTGGTTTTGGCGTGGTTCTTCGGGAACTTTGTTTTGGGTTGGTTTCAACAAAATAACGTAAAACCCAAAACGCAGCACAACGACTATCCGAGCAGAGCTTCTTCAGACAATCAGGACCAGAGCTGTTTTTGTCATGTAAGTACGGGAGTACTTGTATAATTTTATTATACAGTTGTTTTATCATTTTGTTTAAATTCATTGAATACTCTAACGTGGCACACCATACCGCAAGTAGTTCCATTCAGCAAATCTTCTAGCATTTTCTACTGTCATCTTAATTTGACGTCACTCGTGTGTGTGTGTGTGTGTGTGTGTGTGAGAGAGAGTGTGAGTGATGTTAGCTTGCTGCAATAACTTGGATAAGGAAGACACTCCTGTCTCTGTAAAAATTACATCATAAGCATATTATATTGTTGACAATTATGAATTAGATGCCAGGCGGCAGATTTCTACTTGAAACGCCAGACTTTGTCAATAAAATTTAATTAGACATTATTCAACGCACAAAATCCCTACAACCCCTCCAGTTTTGAGAAGAGGCTCAGGGAAGATGTTCTTGAACCTCGCTGTTAACGTTATTCTTCATGCAATTCACCTGCTCTACACGTTATTCATTATTAGCGAATTTCCCACTTTTGAAACTATTGCTGGACCTTTACGTTAAAGTTAGCCAGCTTGTGGCTAAAACTGACAACACTGAAAACAAAAAGAGTAGGCTAAAGAACAAAATTAAACAACCCAACAGACAAATTTCCTTCACACAGTGCATGGTAACTTTAACACTGTTATTTTCATCAGTAAGTAGAAGAGCGTGGTGTACTGTGATTGGCTGCAGCCGAGCTTCCGCCTTTTACAGCGTCATGGGGTTTGTAGTCCTTAGCGCCGGGGTAAGCCGCAGATTTTAGCGACTTCCTATCAGACAAAGGACTACGAACAGTGAAATTTGGGTGGGCGGAGCGTAGTTTGACAGCTGGTTGCTGGGAGGCGGCGTCCAGGCGGGCATGGCGTTTGAAATGACAGCTCAGCTCCTCAGCAGCTGTCAGCACAGTTTGCACTACGAGTGTTGGTGACATAAAGCTGTGGAAGTTCAGGGAAAGCAGCTGTAATTGAAGGAACAATAACTCTGTGAGAAAATAGATGCTGAACAGTCCAGCGACATGCTTAGGGGAATCTGCCTCTTGGGGACTGCTCTCCTGCCTTTCCTTGCTCTCAGTGGACTGCTGCATTCAGAGGTCAGCTTCGGTTCAGTTTCTTTATCACACTGGCTCCTTAAATGTGTTGTTGTCTGCAGTTTTTTTTTTTTTTTTTACACATGTATCATATGGTGCTCAGCACATATTGGTGCACTAGACCCCATAAAAACAGCAACGACAATTTAACAAGAGTAAAAAGGCAAAGTACAGATGATTCTGAGTTGAATCAGCAAAATCCAGTCTCAAATAGTTTGAGAATTTATTTATTTATTATTTTACAGCATGTAATTGTAGATTCAAGGCAATGAATTTATGAATTCAGTGACTGCTTTGGTAGATGAATAACCAGAATGTTGTCGGGGCAGTTAATGTACTTGATTTGCTAGCTGGACACAGCAAAAAACAAACAAAAAAGAAACACCTCACCAGTCACTTTCCTTGTTTTAACAGCCTGCCAGCTCGACAGTTTTTTTTTTAAACAAGAAGACACTGTGGTTATCTGGAGCAGTAGACCGCCAATTGCATATTTACAGTAGATTAGGGGTCTAATGATGGGTGGTTGGTAGTATAAACTAACCTGTGATGCTCAGCCAAAATTAGCTAGCTGCAGACTGGTGGTCCTACCCCATCTTGATGTCTGTGCCCGTTTACTGAACTCGTTAAAATGTTTCTGTGGCATAACGTGAAGTTCCTGCATCCGCATTGTGGTCATCTAGTTGTTCTTTAGGTTGTGCTTATGCCAGCCCTGAACCTGCACAGTTTGTGTACTAAGTTGCTCTGGTCAGTTTGAGACCTGAATTGTGCATGAAGTTGGGCTCAGGTAACAGCAGAGAGCACACAGTGGCTGTGGATGTTTTATGCATGCAGCGCATCCGTCTGCTGGTTTCACACTGAAGGGGAAAATAGGAAGGGGAGGCTCTCCATCCCTCTGCTGAAACATATGTTGTGTTGCAGGCGGTCGGTCAGGATGTGGTCTGTCAGAAAGACGCGTGGCCTTTTTTCAATGGGTCTGAATGTAACAGTCATGAAAGAGGAAGCTGTGTCGCTCTGTTCCTCTATTACCTTTTTGTTATTAGATGTGCTTAGTTTTTTTGCTAGGAGTGACAAACTGACATCTTTATCCACTGGCCACAGTAGCCAGTGGATCCCAGAAGTCACACTTCACTAACCAAACAAGCACAAGTTACTAATAAATGGTTGTTTACATGGTAAAGATCCAATGTATGTTGTCTAATGTTTAGGCCTGAATAATGTCACTGTGTACAATATTTTCCTAGATAAACTTTTAACTCTTTACATACACAGTAATTTGAACATTATACATTGTGTAAATAAGACAGCTTTGGAGTTGCCGTAAGGTTTATTTTTTTCACTTTCGGAGCTAGGCTAATGACTCCTGTAGACATGAAGTCTTTATGCTAAGCTAACACTAAATGCTACCTATCGGAACTGAACCAGTGGACGTACAGAGGTGAAAATGGTATGGGACATCTTGTCTTACTCTGGGTAAATCAGTCAAAGGGTATTTTGCCCAAAACGATGGAGTATTCCTTTAAGGATAAAAAAAAACAAACAAACAAAAAACAAAGCAATAAAAAGCATTGTCTTTTGGCAAACTTACAAAAAATCAGTAACTAAGTCCTACATCAGTTTTTACTTAAGGTGTGCAACATAAAATGAGTTTTATCGAACTAATTATCAAGCTGGTCCAAATGACAAAATTAAATGGAAAATAAGCCGAGCTAAACTGAACTGATGTGGTATCAACTTTAAAAGCTGTTTATTTTGCTTAAAGGACAACGATAACAAGAACTTTGACAAAATTGTGTTTGCGTGAAGTTGAGTAAATATGACAGAAAAAAAAGGAAACTAATCATTTTAAGTTGGGAAACTGTGAATATCTTCATACTGTACAGAAGAAACCTCTTGTTCTTAATCTAGATGTCAGGACAGCCAGTAGGAAGCTGCCCAGTCACCTCAGGCTGTGATCTGGATCATGTGGGCTTAACAGGTCTGTCAGTTCCCTGCTGCCTTAAACTGATTAGTAAAATCTCCAAATCCTGTGTAAAGATGCAGAAACAAATTGAGGCGATCTTAATGCTTGCTGTTGTTTGTAAAAGTGATGAGACTTTTGACCGAGGCAGGAGCTACAGCAGCAGGTAAAAACCTTGGGTAAGAGAAGAAGTGGCTGAGGTATTCACCACTGGAAAAACATGACCTCACGAAAGAAATGCCATCATCTCCAGTTGAGCAGTGAGTGTCGTGTGATATTTAGGGCTAAAACTGTTCCCCATGTGGTTCCTGCAGCTGACCGGTGTCCTGGACGACTGCTTCTGTGACATCGAGAGCATCGACGTCTTCAACAACTTCAAGATCTACCCGCACATCAAGAAGCTGACGGAGAGAGACTACTTCAGATACTACAGGGTAAGAGCTGATGCTTCACTGCCTGCCAATATCTGTGAACTCATCTATGCTAAAAATAAAAAGTCCAAAAAAAAAAGAGAAATGTTTGATCTCAGCAGTTAATTTCACTTCTTCTTCTGTGTGTCCTTATGGGGATTACAAAAATTGTGCCAGGTTGTGTTTGCTAGTGATTGCTCTGCCCCATTGGCTTGTTCCGGCCTAAACAAACAAACAAACAAAAAACAACACACACAGTCTCCTTACTTAAAAACAACCAGCCATGCCCACTTTGTCCACTGTGTATAATCCTAACAGAACTGAAAACTCCACTATTTGTTTATTTTCTTTGGTGATGAACATGGCATCCAACTGCGAGAAACGAGGAGCAGATTATTTTGGGAGCATCACATTGTGATGCTGAAGTTAAAGCTGTGATAAAAAAAATACCATGTCTACAAGATTGGATTTAGCTCTGTTAACAAGTAATTATAAATCATATAATTTCCTTCATGCTGTTGTCAAGCATAACTTTTGGCAGTGCGGACCTCCCTTCATTTACTGCTGTGCTTCATTAGCCATCTTTTCAAGGAAGCATACACAAATATGACTTTGTATGTGCAGACTAATTAAAGTTTATTTTCCCATGCTCATAAATAGAAATAGCACATTTCTGAGTTTGCAGAGTTCTTTTTTTTTGTTATTCGTGTATTTTTGGTTAATCTGTCACTGCAACCTTCGCATTTCCTGCAGGAAGTCTTGAAAACTGGTATCATCTGTACAACCAAAGACTGAAGGTTTCCACTGTTTGTTAAAATAATACTGTAATTTGTTTTAATTTTGGTCTGTCAGTTATTCTGTATTATAAGCGTAACTGTAATATGTATCTCAATATCTCAATATTGAGTGTGTTTCGTGTAGACGTAGTAGACAGTGATGACAGAGCTGAGGTTTAACCACAGCTTTAGAGGTGACACTCCCCTGTATTCAGATCCATGCTAATCTCAAGCAAAAAGGGTCCAGGTAAATCCTTTGATTTACACTTAGTTACCTTTACCAACCTGTTGTTTATGTTAACAGGCCCAGTGTGTGTTTTATCCATGAGCAGACTGATAGACTGATTGATTTAATTCAGAGTGAATTACACCATACAGCAGGGCACACGTCTGTTTCAAAACAAGAAAAAAGACTGACGTGTTTGTCAAATACATGAATCACTGAGGCTGCACTGTAGCCCAATTGAAGTACATACAAGAGAAAGTGGTCCTCTGTACCTGCTTTAACTCTCCATGTGTTGTGTTGTTCCTGGTGTTAGGTCTAAACTGTGATTGGACTGTCCAGTGATGATTGTCACTGTACTCTAACACTGACATTTGCATTTTCAGCCTGGCTTGGAGCCACACAGCAAAACCACCCAGTGTCACTCACATTCATATTTGCATAACTCATTTCAGGTGCACTCTGAAATGCATCAGGCCCAAGAAAATTCTCCAAACCAGTTGGGGGTGGGGGGTCTGTTCTACTCTCGGTTTTTAATATAAATAAAGATGATTGTTTGCTACTTGCATCACTGATTGACCTGCACCACAGTAGCGCTCCAGTCTATATCCAAGAAGAACTGGGTAGTTAGCATGAGCAGTGATAGCCACCATGGCTGAACAGGCAAAGACAAAGTCAAATTCAATCAACAGGAAATCCCCACCCACACTGTTTGATTGACAGGTGATCTCTGGAAAGTGCAGAGCAGAAACACCATAGAGATGAGCACTTAGCAACAAAGATGGAGACTTGTAGCTCCGTCAAAGTGAAAAAATAACCCTTAAGGCTGTTTTATGCTTGTAAGACGTGTCGGCAGACGTCTTAAGACAAGTGTCGGACGACACAAATGCGTTGATGTTTAAACGAAGTGTCGGACACCGTCTGTGGCGCAAGTTCTTGTCTCCATGGTAACCAACTGGACGCTTCTCCGTTCAGGAAAGATGGCTGCCAGCTACGATGTGTTTGGTGTAGCAGAGGAGCAGCACATCTTAAATTTGCTTTTACAGCAGACGAGGCGGCATATTGTGGTCTGTGCGCCCGATAAATCAGATGAGGAAGCAACGTGTTTGTTTGGGCGTCCTTGAAGTCCATGACGAGTCATACAGGTGAGGATATTTCCTCACCTGCTCTGCCAGTCTCTTCTCAAATCCATCCATTACTTTAGATTCATGTATTTATTATATATTGTTTTACAGCCAGCGGATGTTTTTACCAAAGCTACTAATATGACCATCAATCAGAAAATCATTTGGATTGCTTTTTTCCATCTCCATGATAATAACAAAACTCCCGGTCCATCCAGCCAATGAAAATATAAGACAACCAATGACAGCGTCTGCGACCTTACAAATATTCCACAGGTGCAAGACACTGTTGTCTCTCTGACATCATTTTGGTTGTCCGACGCTGTCATCCAACACGTCTTACAAACATAAAACAGCCTTTTCAACACCTCTTATTTACACAATGTATCACATGTATTTGAAATACATGTCTTCCATTTTTTTAAACTAGAGTTGTTTTAGGAGAAGTTAAAACAGCTTCGGAGTTGCTTTTTCACCTTGACAGAGCTAGGCTAATGACTCCTGTACACTTCAAGTCTTTATGCTAAGCTAACATGAAATGCTACCTATAGGAACCGAAGGAGTGGACATACAGAGGCGAAAATGGTATTGAACATCTTGTCTCTCTGGGAGTATTTCTTTAAAGACCCACACTGATTTTTTTTATAAGTGAAATTTTCCTGATCAGGTAAATGTGACAGGCAGAGTTTGCCAGTGTGTCTTCCTGGTTAAATTTAAGACCAGTGTCCTAATCCACTGCAGACTCCTACTCCAACAACAAAAACAACCTAAAGTCTAACAACACTCTACTTCCTCATTAATAACCTGGAAAACGGAGTGAAGTCGTCTGAATAGAGGCGTCAGGTCTCTGCTGTGATAATCTCTACCATGTAGTTTTCAGTCAGTGACCTGCTGATAAGCCATCGCCTTTCCTGTCATTAGTTTATTAATCCAAGCTCGTCGTTAGAGCCTGCAGACGGTCTGAGTCACCTCGTCTGTGCTGTGATTTCTTTGTGCTTAACATTATCCAACATATTCAAAACTCTGCAGGAGCTGTACCGTCTTTTTGTTCAATGATTATGTAACCAGGCCGGCCACCTGGCTCCTGTCGATTCTTCTCCAACGGGAACAGTGGCAGACCTGACGCCGCTTCACGCTGCAGGCTTTCATCCTCAGATCCAAATCACTGCTCTCATCTGATTAGTTTGGATGACTGATCATTTGTGCTCTAGGATGTAACAAATATCCAACACCGACGACAGCGATGTCAACAAAACACGTTAACATATGTTTTTGTTTCCAATACGTTTCAGTTTGTGCCTTTCAGATTTGACTGAACTGAGGCATCTAAACAAATATTGACTTTTTTATTTTTGTGTTGTATCTGGATTTCAGTGCTAACTCTGCTCAGTCAAGCTGATAAAATCATGACATTTTTCTCAGGTGAATGACGAAGAGCATTCAGATAGAAGTGGCATGTGCATCACATGGGTCAGGATTTGTTTTTGTACACCATGTCCATGTCGTGCAGATCTGAACTATGGGAAAAAATGACTCCATGCTGGAAAAAACCCCAACAAATTCACCTGCTAATTTCACTAATATACCAGCCAGCCAGCTAGATTTTTTTAGACTAGAGCAGGACATCTAAACAGACGTTTATTTGAACTGAATATTTGTGGTCTCTGCAGGTGATCCTGAAGCGACCTTGTCCCTTCTGGCCGGACGATGGCCACTGCTCCATCAGGGACTGCCATGTGGAGCCCTGCCCAGAGGTCAGAAGTCACCATAGTTCAAAGCTGCCTCAAATCTACACAGTTCAGCTCTGCCCTAACCCTACATAACACATGTCAGATTCCACTGCATGCTGGGTCTCTCAGGCTCACTGTGTTGCCTATTAACTGAGATTTTACTGCACTGCAATGCTGATAAAATGACACAATTATAGATTTTGCCTTATTATAATGCTGACTAAGTGATTTATTTAGATTTAATATAGATTTTCTTGTGTTAAAATCCTGATTAACTTACTGAAATATATGTATTCATCAGATTTAGAGATTCTTTTTGTTATATAATTCTTGTAATTTATTGCATTTGTTTGATTAAATTGTATCTGTTTTTATTTTGTTGTTTTACAGAGTAAGATCCCAGTAGGAATTAAGTCTGGGAATTACAACAAGGTAAGACTGCCTGACTCGACACACAACTGAGGCTAAGGTTTCACTGGAAATTCTTCTTATGCCAGTTTGGGTTCAATGTTTCAAAACCAACATCAACTTACTTTTCTTTATTAAATGGAATTGCAATTCTTGCTAAAACATGCTAACTACTCACTTGATGCTGTTTCCAGAGAAGTTTCTCTAAAATGACAGACTTTTCTGTCTTCAAGTTCTTAGAGATGGCCCCACAAAAACACCGGGGTTCTCTGAAAAAATAAAAGATGCTGGCGCTGTAGGAGCTCAAAAACCACTGAGAACAATAAAAAAGGAGGCTGATGCTCAGAAAAAGATGCCTGATAGACACAGGCCCTTAGAGATGAAACATACTGATTTTCACTAAGCCCAGGGTTCTCATGGGTCGGGGAATTTCTGGAAAGCCATGGAAATTTGAAAAGTCAATTCTAGACTAGAGAATTCTAGGGAAAGTCAGGGAATGTAGTTAAATTCTTTGGACAAGTTATGGAATATCATGGATTTTTAACAGCTTCAATTTTTAAATCAGTAAATTGTCATTTGCCAAATGTATATTCTATTGTGCTTATGGAATGAATCAATGTGTTCATGCAGAATAAATCAGAATACTAAACTTTAAGAAGACCTCTGAATCTGAAGTGTGTTTAAAAATTTGGTCAAAGGAAAACACTTGATGTTACATTTATATAGGTCATGGAAATTTGAGCTTTTAGTCATGTTATAGTTGGGAATTTTAACTTTGACACAAAGTAGGAGCCTTGTAAACCTTGTACTTGTTAATGTGCACAGACTCCAGTTTGTGTGCCCAGTCACTGCAGCTTGTTTAACACAGTTTGTCTTGTTCCCATATCTTCAGTTTCTGTGGCTGATTCAGTGCTTAAAAGCATGTATGCTCTCTCTCTCTCTCACATACGCACACTTTAAAATCAGCCACCACTCAGCTTATCTGTGTGATAGTTTCCATTTAGCTGCCGGGTGAGGGGGGGGGGGTCGTGGTTGTTTGCCAGTGAGCGCTTGGCTTCACGCCCAATGTTTGTCTTGTAATGTGCCAGGAGTGTTTGGACATCTGGACTCGTTTTCACTCAAGGTCGATTTCACTTCAGTGGCTGGTCAGACGAAGCGGTTACTCCCACATTTAGATCAAGTGGAGAGATTTAAGAAAACCAGAACATCTGCACAGCTCAGCAGTCTACGCTGAGTCACACACCCTGCTCCTCAGGTGTGTGATTTTCATTTACAGCCACGTCAGTGCAAAACTGTTATGCAGGTGTGAGGGCTCTGTGCTCCTTTATTTCTGTTTTACACACTGTCTACAGGTCCGAAAGACACTGAAATTGTCCTAGGTTCAATTTTGTAAATACTAGGCCTTTAAAGTCATTCAATAATCTTGAGTTTGAATTTATGATGTCTTAATTTCAACATATACATTTTATTTGATTTATTTCTTTTTGTCAAAATGAGTCCGGTTTGTCTGCATCAGATGAACATTTGTGTTGTTGTAAAGCTGTCAGCCTCCTGCCTTTATACTGACCTGCTGCGCTTACTTGCTGGAAAAATAATAAACTCACTTTCTCCTCACCTGTCATACTGTCGAGAGAAACCAAGAAAATCCTTGGACTAAATTCTGGTGGATACAGTTGCATATCTCACCTCACTTGTCAACAGCTGTCTTGTTGTGAAGCCATCCACTCACTTTACCTCTGGATGTAGACACTAAACTAAAGGGGGATTTGTGACTTGTATCAACCTCCATCAATGATCAAGGGCCTACAGCTCATAGTGGCCTGTAATTGACAAAAATACTGAAGTCACATCTTCACAATAGGTTGTAAGCATAGGGTTGCAGATTTTTTTAAAATCAGTTTCATTATTCATTCCTAACAGAAATGATCTCAGGAAAGTAAAGATCAAATGAGTTTCTTGCTTTGCCAAAGCTTTATATTTAACATTTGAAGTATGGATGGAAATTTAAGATACAGAGTAGACATGAAAACTGAAAACAAAAAGATACTCTGAAAATCTGAAAACATTTAGGCAGAGCAAAAAAACTGCCTGTCTGCTGTAACTCAGCCTGTAATGAATCAGTGGAACAACAGAGATAACCCTGTACTACTGAAAAGTTGCTGGAAAAATATACAGGAAATAGCCTACAGCTATATCATAAATCAACCATTAATCAATTAACATAAACATTAATCGATCAAATTCTTAATAGCAGAGCCTCTTGCAGCGAGTGCAACAGTAGAAAGCAACCAACAAGAAGAGCTGCTGTAAGAGCTGCAGCGTCCTGATGATTTCCTTACTCTATAATATTTCATTACTCTATAGTGATCATAGACGAGAGAAGTGAAAGGAAAAATGGAGAAAAATGTATTTTTCTAGATGTGACAGATCAGAGCATGGTGGTGAGGAGATGAGACTGATAGAGGAGAGAGGATGCAATGCAGGAGGAAAGTGAGGTATTTCCTGGAGAGACAAGTTTTCATCCTGCAGCAGAAGACGAGCAGCGACTCTGCTAGTCTGACTTGAGCAATCTCTTACGAAACCCTCTCAGAACCTGTTTTACTGCCTCAAGTGCAGGCCCTCTGTCTGAAGAATTCATGCCTTTGTCTAACAGCAGCGATGCACTTGCCTGTTTGTTTAAGTTGCTGGCTGCTACTTACACCACCATGTGATTGCTGTTTCTGTTAGAACTGCCTGTAAAATATTAGTCCAGTTAGCTGCATTTAGATACATTAATGTTAACATAGTCTGTGCTCTGTTACTATTCTGTTTTTGCTGTATCCTATTACTAATCCACTTTCACCATGGCGATCTTAAAATTTCACCTAAAATGATTTTATACTATCCTTTGTCATGAGGCCTATATTCTTGAAACGCCACATATACTTGATGAATCTTATTATTTGTAATATTAGTACCAGTGGTGGAATGATTAATTTATTTAGGAAACAAGTTTTAGAATTGCACAAAGTGTTGAACAAACATCACTCCTCACTCGCAGCAGATCCATGTAGACTTTGTCCTTTTTGCATGTGGTAATTGTTGTGAACAATATTTATGCTGAACAACAAGATCTGGTCATGTTGCCCAGCACACATCTGAACACCAGTCAAAACCTATAAATCCGCTCCAGAGTCGAGGTATGAAAAATGTTGTGAAATTTAAAATCATCATGCTACAAGCAACTGATCCACATCACAAAACATTATGAAGGTTAAAAAGCCTCTTTTTAGCCTTTTATAGCTTCACATCTATTTTTGACAATTCATGTTGATCCAGTATTTAGAACGGTGATGTATTTCCTCTTCACCAGACAGCTCTGTTGAATCTCTGCTCTCTTTAGTTAGCTCACTCCTCTAGATTAGGAAAATATGAATTTATCATTTTGTTAACTTGTGGACTTTCCGGAAAGTCGATATCAGACAGAGAAAGTTAGGGAATTCAACCTTTTGATGTAAATTTGACACATTTGTCAGATTTTTTTTTAATTCACACGAATTGTTAAGCATTTTTACAAATTTGACACAACTTCTAGACAAATTGGTGGAATTTTAAGGGATTAATGAATTCTTAATATAAATCAGGGAATAGCATGGAATTTTGTTGGTGAGTAGTTGTTGGAAAAATACATTACACAGGTCATTGAAATTCAACATTTTAGTCATGGAGTGGGAGCCCTGGTTGCTGCAGTTCCTTTGGTCGCCAATAGAGATGAATAGAAGTCATAGATTACTTAAAAATGTGTCGAAACCATGTATTATTATTATTATTATTATTAGCATGGCCATGATGGTTATGTTTATCACTATAAGCATTACTTTGTCTTTCCATGGTCTAGTACTCCCAGGCAGCAAATGCAGTATCTGACATGAGTGACTGCGAGCAGGCGAAGGAACTGGGAGCCATCAACAGCACCCTGAGGTGAGACCACAAACCTCCACTTCCCCCTTTTGTCTGACACTTTCACTCTTGAACCTGCCGCATCTCATTTACAAAATACAAAAGAACCTCCAGATGACATGTTGGCTGCTTGCTGCCACAACTGGCAGAGCAATAAAACCTGACGGAGTTCAAACATTTACCAGCATTCAGCTGGTGATTTCTCACCCTGTTGAACTGTTAAGAACTTGAACAACTGGACTGGTTGTCTAAGCTACAGGCTTTCTTCTGGTCATGGAAAGTCTGGAAAACCACAGTGTTTAGAGGTTGTATCCCAGTGAATTTGATCAGTTTTCCCAGGTGAAGTCAGGCAATATCAGGCAAGTTTACCAATGGGTCACTTTAGGGGAATACGTCAAGATGTGTTTTCCAGCTTGTTTCCCACGTTCACGGCATCAGATGGTTTTCATGCCAGCTAGAATGGAAGCCAGAGTGAAATACATTACAGGGCTTATACACAGTTGGGAAAGTTTGGAAAATGCTTGATTTTAAATATTGTGTTTTCAAGGTTAGTACTTGAATTCTGATCATGCTCACGGAAAATGCGTAATTTTTTCCCAATCGACCAGTGTCATGATAGAACAAAAACACGTACATTTTACGAAATAGATGCAGTCGTAATATTTGCGTTTCTCTGGCCCCTCAAGTGTAGGACTGTATCTTTAAAGCTTTGGGGTGTTGGAAAAGGTTGATTATTTACCTTGAAAGTGCTGGAAAAGTTATTAAAAGCTGTACGAACCCTGACATTAACAAACAAAACAAACTATTTTTAAACCTGATATACAGATGTTTTTCCACCAATAAATGGGCTAGTTATTTTATTTATCTGTATCACGTTGCACAAATATCACCATGGTTAGAGAATCTCTTCTTAGACCCCTCTGCTAAATGTTTGACCAGGTAGCGCAAAAGCGCAAATATGGGCTGGGTAGCTGAGAGCTGCTAGCTGGTTAGCATGCTAATTTGTCCAAAGAGCTCTCACTGAAAAAGATTTTTCCAGCGCCCTCAACACCATCCAGCCTGCCTTGCTGGGGAAGAAGATGGCTACCATGCAAGTTGATGCTCCTCTGGTGTCCTGGGGCCGGTTGCACCAACTGGTCTTTACTAAGCCTGGTCCTAACTGTTAAGTTGGTCTTTGTTAAGACCAGTCTTTAGAATGGACTTTACGTCAGTTGCACCAGCCAAACTTAAGCCTAGTCTTAACTACGCCTGGTCTTAATGATGCACATTCATGTGAATGCCCACATGTCTATGGGCATTGCCTAGCAGTGTGCATTGCTAGGATACATTGTTAGCAATCTCCGCCGTCTTGATAATTTGTGTCATTTCCAGTGGTGAAAGTAGAATGAAGTTCTTACTTCAATCTAATAATAATAATAATAATAATAACAATTATTATTATTATTATTATTATTATTATTATGTCGAGTGCTGTGCCAAAACCCACAGCACTCCACAGTCACCTGCAGAGAAAGTTGACATAAACTAGCATTAGATAAGCTAAATACAGTCTCCGACCAGAGATCAGCTGAAAACTGAGCAGTTTTGGAAAGGCAGCGGTGTTCTCTCCAGCACGGGTTAAAGCCCACAGGTGTAGTGCTGGACACAAACACACTGAACCTCGAATAGGTAATTTAAGCAGCCTAACTGTTGATTGTGTTGACATAACATTAGTAGATGTGTTTTCTTGCTGAAAATGCGATCATAGATGTATGTGTTCATGTTGGGTAGGCTACATTTGATTGTTGACAGGCAGCTGCTTTCCCCTCTTCCCGGTAGTACGCACCAGCAAAAAAACAGTGGCACAGAATAGGCTACCTGACCATACCGGTAGTTAAACCAGCCTACTTTGACCTCTGCTAATTTCTGCTTTTCTGTAAACAATGGAGGATCAAAGAAAATGAAAGGGAAATTTCACTTACATTGGAAAATTGATCGATCAGAACAGCGTAGGCTACTGACAGCCAATCAATCCAATTTGATATCTAATAAGAAGAAGCAGGCAGCCTGGAAAGAGATAACAGAAGCAATTAATGATGTATCCGACTCGGGTAGCTTAGATTTTTGACTTTCCGCCTGCTCCTGACTAGGCATAAGATTTACGACCGGTGAGAGGAAGGCTTAAGCCTAGATGGTGCAACTGGCATAACTATTAGGTTGGACTTAGAACGCCAAGTTACGACCGACTTAATTTAAGACCCAGCATAAAACCAGTTGGTGCAACCGGCCCCTGGATTATGGACTACCTGACTGGACGCCACCAGCATGT
>OMKZ01050986.1:0-12659 GCA_900302535.1 Neoniphon sammara | reverse complement strand
CTCTGGCTCAGCTCACAGAACTTGACAGAAATAGAAAATAAAAATAAAAATAAAAATATGAAATACTAATGGGAGGGTAGTACAGGGTGGAAAGCGACTTTTGAAAACCATAAATCTTCGGGTCATTTTGTGCTCTGAGTTAAAAATCTTATTTTATCATTTAAAACTTGTTTTTCTTCAACGGATGACTGCTTAATTTGCATATATGCCTGATGGATAACAGGGTTAAAGTTGAACTTCTCTTTTTGTCACTGCTTTCTTTTAGGAGGACCCAGTCACTTCATGGACCAAGCCCTGTGACCACATTTGGCCCCAAGGCATGTATGCTGCAAAATCCACACGCAGTAATGTAAGTCCAGCAAGCAGAGTAATTACTGATTCAGTAACTGTGTAACATTAAGAGTGTTGAATTGTTGATATCAACATTTGACATTTCCACTAGTGAGAATTGAATTGTTGATATCATTAATTAGAATTGCAACTAGTCAAAATTACATTATGAATATGTCGACTTGGAATTATAACATGTCAAAATTGAGTTACAGATTAATAATTGAGTTTGAATAAAAAGTTGAATAAAAGTTGACTAGTTGTAATTAAGTTACACATATCTACAATAACAGTTTCCACTAGAGAAATGAATTGTAGATGTCTTTAATTAGAATTGCCACTTGTCAAAGTTACATTATGGATATGTTGGCTCGGAATTCTTACTAGGCAGCAACTGTTGATATCTACAATTGCTATTACCGCTACTGATTAAATGTTAAAACAGCTTGCCATAGTTTGTGATGTCTCTTTATCATGAATTTATAGATAAGTGGATAGTAGTCTTACTTAAGTCTGTGCTGTAGCTGAAGCCACAAAGACAACAACAGTGGGTGTGGGATGTAGCTGTTTGTCAGTTTTAGTCTAGAACTTGTCAGGTCAGTTGTAGGTTTCTGCTGTAGAGAACAGGGTGTCATTATTTGCCTCATTCACACTTCCTTCTGTCATTTTTGCTTGTTTACAAGCCATTTCAGCTGGTTGTTCATAGTAGTATTTGCCTTTTCTATTGAGGCCTTATTCCATTGATGCTGACTTTGAAATCTAAGGTCACATGGAACGTATTGTCTCAACCACTGATGTGATGCATGTGATTGTTTGACAGATTGATTGATTACGTATTTATACATTTGGTTGTCTATGGGAAGCCCTTAAAGAAATACTCCAACATTTTGGGCAAAATACCCTTTTTCAGACTTACCCAGACTGAGACAAGATGTTTGATACCATTTTCACCTCTGTATGTCCACTGGTTCCGTTCCTATGGGTACCATTTTGTGTTAGCTTAGCATAAAGACTTGAAGTCTATAGGAGTCATTAGCCTAGTTCTATCAAAGTGAAAAATAAACCTTAAAGCAACTCTGAAGCTGTCTTATTAACACAGTGTATCATGTGTATTTGAAATACATGTCGTTGTTTTAGGAGAAGTTTGATTGTTGGAACTATAACCCTTGAACACAGACGGAAGGATGAATGGGTTCAGCGCATGGGTTAACCTTAATCACCACATTGTTTCATAGATCAGACCTACGTTGCAGCTGTAAAACAACATATCCTGCCCTTTGGATTAGAGGTCGACCGATAGTGGATTTTTAAAGGCCGATATAACAATAACAGTAGTTTGGAGCAGGAAAAAGCTGATAGCCGATTAATCAGCCGATAGCCACCTACCCCCTCCCCTCCTGTAAAAACAACAATAGAAAAAAATTGCTTTCTTACCTGATTACAGGTAAGATTGCTATTTGAATAACGCCTTTCAGACAAAGTTAAGTTTCCTGAAGTTTAAAACAAATAGTTATATCATTACAAAAGATTTTGGTAATTATTAGGCCTATGTTTGGAGAGAAGCAGGGGTGATAAAACACTACACAACTCAAGTAGTATCAACTAGTTACCATAATAAAAAGAGAATTACACTTTTACCACCCTGACATCAGTCTCTTTTTTCTCACCACAATGTCACCTAGAGCTTGTGATGTTGTCATGCATGACGCGCTTTACTTCTGCAGTAACTTTAGTGTCGTCGGCTACTTTTGCACATGCCGTTTTTCATAAACCAGTTGTCACTCCAAATTTAAACATTAACGACTACATCGGTGGATTACGTAGTTGGAATATATTTTACATGAATGGGTGATGCGCTGTGGCTGAGTGGCCAAGATTACACTTGTTAAGTTTCCTGTTCAGAGAATATCCTAAAGTATAATTTGATGGATTACTTTATGATTGGTAACAGAATATCCTCAAGTGTAGTTTCATGGACTACAGTAGATTACGTCGTTGGACTAGGCGACATGGATGGGCGACGTGCTGACTGGCCAGGATTACACCTGTTGCGCATCGTAGTCGGAGAATATCCTGAAGTGTAATTTGATGGATTACATTTTTGGAACATATTTACAACAGCAGATGCTCTGTTCTGTGTCTAATGACTGGATAAGGAGGGTCCTTAAGTGTGCAATTTCATTCATGAATGGATAGTTGTGTGGATGGATTTTTTAGAAGAGAAAACACCAAATTGATGAGTTGAATGGTTACCTTTTTCCCTGGCCGTCTGTCTTGTATCGGGTGTGATGTGCTATTCGAGGGGTAATTTTTGTGAGGAGAAATAAACTAAACTGAAAATGGGTCAGATGACTTGAACGCCACTTGGCAGCCTTGGTGTAATCTGCTATTCCAGCGTTTACCCCACAACCCAAAAAGGTTTAACCTACAGAACCCTATGGCTAGATTAATGCATCGAAGTTTTTTTTTTTTTTTTCCCAAAGAGTGGAAAATTGCTTTCTGATTATCTCCATTAAAAACGTAGGCAAATTTTGGCAAATTCATGGCTGCATATCACATCAGTAACCAGAGTCTGTGCCTTTGGCCTAACATCAAGTTGTTCAGATTATTGTCAAGAGTTTCACATGCACACAGACATTTTGAGCTGAACTGGCTCTCAAAGGTTAAAATTTCATTTGCCCATAGTTGTGCTGGACTTGCTCTTGTGACTAGCTAAATTCTAACGACCATGCTTGCTAGCAAAACAGAGATGCATGCTTTCTGCAGAGCAGCAGTAAGCCTTCAGTCTAATGCACTGATAATAATCTTACTCTAATAGAACATAACCAACAACCTTCTCATGCTCATAATTTACGAATAAAGCTGTCTTATATGAAGATAACTTTCATTTAAATATAAATAATCTCAGGTACACAGTGGCATTACGTTCACCTCCTGCAAGGAGCCTCGGTGCAGTAATGTGACATGCGCCGCCGCGTGATTGGTGGAGGCTGCGCAGCGATCGGCCACTCTCGGAGCAAAGTTCTGCTGATACCGATAGTTTATAAAACATCCTATCGGCGCCAATTAATCGGGTGACCAATTAATCGGTCGACCTCTACTTTGGATATATCATGAGACCAAATTACATCGCTGTTGCATAGACCTACGCAATGAATCATTAAGCAGAGTTATGAAAGACATTTTCCTTCCCTGCTCAGCCAAGCCTGGTCAGCCTGTTCACTTCTTGACTCCTGCAGTCACATTACTGGCTACCAGCAGCACTTGATGCTTTATGTGGCAGTAATAGAAGGATTTGTACTTAGGACTCAAGTCCAAAGCTGCTAGACAGGTTAAAAGTAGCAGAACCAGGCTATTTTTGTACCAAAATATAAGCTAGGCTGTAGAGCTATTAGGTAGGACTAATTCCAAAGCACTGATAGATCAAACAGCAGAATGCCTGAAAATTTGGTTGTTATTGGACTGCAGGTCACAGCTCAAAGTTCACCCTTTGGTGTGAAATAGTAATATGCGTCACTAATCTGATGTAGTCATTCTTTGGATCCTCCAACCTGGAAACTGGCCTCACAGGTAAACACACTTCCTTACATGTGGAGGGACATGGCTATGATACTGTTCAAAGCAGATGGACGTAGTTTGTTTGTGTCTTGTTTCTGTAGGCTAGGCTTGGTATCACAGAGAGCACTCAGAGTCTTAGGGCCATAGAGAGGGAATCCTCGCCCAACATGCTGTCTTCCACACCCTAAACACTTCAGAAAAGAAAAACAACAATGGAAGTCACTTTAGAGTTCTTGCAGTCCTTGCACGTATCATCCACCTCACAAAATGAGAGCTCTGCCAAGAGCAGTTTCTACAGCAGTTGAAACTAAAGCTATAGAAATTGCAAGATGCCACACAGACACTACATGTAGCAATATGTTGCACTTTAACACTTGATTAAAGCCAGTTACTAATGAGTAACTTTTTCTCACCATGCAGATTCATATCAATTCAGGTATAATATAAATTTCCTGTTGTCCTTTTTCTTTTTGTTTTCTTTTAACGACAGTGTTTTTGTATGTTTTAAACCATTTACTACAATTAAGATATATTTTATATTACCACAGATCATTAGGAAACATCACTTTGGAACTCTTTTAAATGTTAAAATGCATTTTTCCTACCTTCCAGCAAACAACCTGTTTCCATTCATGCCAGTTCATTACAAGAGTTCACTTGAAATTGACGACCATTTATCAATACCGTGAGTGGACAGTTCCTCTTTGTTGCTTGCGACAAACCCACAGAACAGAATACAGTCTCTGTCGCCCGCAGATAATAGTCCCTGAAAATATTGTTATAAGAAATCAGTTAAAACACCCATGACTTTTAAAACACGTTACCCATTTCAGCAGAGAATATTAAGTTAGGTTTATTAGATAAAGGTTTGAATAAAAACAAACAAACAAACAAAGAAAATAAAGTAAATATTCAAGTAAAAAAGTCTGGTAGGCTTTGAAAATGGTTGATAGTAATGTAAAGTGTGTTTGCAGTTTAGTAAGTGATATCAGTGCCGGTACCCACAGACACTGAAAGCTGTCACTGCAAATTCATCCTTTTGGATACAACACCTTATTTCACTATATTTTATTTTGGAGCACCTCACTGCGTACATTTGCATATTAATAAGGAAAAGCTGATTTTCTTGAAACTTCATATTAATACTGCCCATGTGTCATGAATCATATATGTTTATATTTACTACTTAATGTATTGGTGAATTAATGACCTTGTTTTATTTAACATATAGTGATTATGGTGGGACATCAGACAGCTCAACTGCATCTTTTTTATATTCATTAGTATTAGTACAGTTTAAACTTGTGAATATATGAATTGGTGTGACTATGATAATGTAATCTGCAGTCTGTTCAATTTTAATTTGCACTTGCAATTCAGAAATTTTCTTTTATATATGATTTTATCACAGTGTTACCATCTAGAACATGTAAAACAGCATAAAATATAGTTTACCCATCTGTCCCCACTGCCAGTATTTAACTTGGGTTTCCCCTTCTAGCAAGTTATCAGGGCAGGTCACACTGTGTCAGTTCCTGTAAATGGACCATAAAATGGCCCATCCCTTTTTCTAGCATACTATTTCCTTCCTTCATAAAGGTGAATATTTGACAATATTTCTAGCCAAGTAGTCCAAGCATTTTTTTTTTATGAAAAATGAAGTTGTATCTGTGTTCTTGTTGAGATGAAAACTAAAATAGAGTAAAAGTTAATATGAAATATGATCTGTGAATGATTTCAGTTATCAGTAATTATTTTTTTGCAGACTTTATTGACATTTATTTATTTTTATTCTTATCTTTATTTATTTTGATTAGAAACTAATTAATCACAGCTACTGTTTAACTTATTTTTTCATTTTTAAGTCAATTTAGTCACTTATTTTAATTAATTCTCACCTAGATGTGTGCTTGAATTAGCACTATTTGAAATGCAGCAGCATTCCCCTGCATAATGTGCAAGTCATTGAGTATTACATAATTGCAAATAAATTGGCAGGATACTAATGTAAATCCTTCAATAGAGAAAAAGCATTATCTTACAGTGATGACATCAGTGACTGTAATACCTGCCTATTCAGTAGGTTGATTAGTTTTGGAGTCAACTGCTGTGTTCTCTCTCATTGGGACACACCCATCCAATAGTAGAGCTTCCCCCCTCCCCCCTCTGAAATGGGCAGGTCCACAGGGCAAGGTAGGTGGGGCTGAGACAAAGTTGCCCTTAAGATGAGTGAGCGCTTTGATTCAGCAGCACAACACACCAGGGAGAATTAGCGCTAAGACCTCACCAGGACAAGTACAGACTGAGTGAATCTAACTAGAGAGCTTGTTTTCTGGTCCTGGATCCCAACCAGAGTGCATGGAGAGATTCTCAGCCACATTCAGCTTGACAGACAATATGAGGCTGACTCAGAGCTGACCACAGGGAGTCACTGTCTCAGCCTCTTCAGTCTCTTGTTAGAATGGGCAGTGTTCAAGGAAGTTAAAGGCAAAATGAGCCGTTGTGTAGACTGAAGTGGTAGGTAGGTCGCCCGGACAGAATCCCCTGTTCTCCAGTTGTGTCACATGCAGACGGCCATGAAGTTCAACCAGTGCGTGCTGCAGGACATCCCTGGGAACCATAACGACAACAAAGTTTGGAAATGGTGAGGGGTTCTCCCATCTACTCTTGTCTTTTTTCACAACAGAAGGAGCAGTGCCAGTCATGTTTGATGGGTGAAGCATTAACTAGCACCAGCAGGCAGAATGGGGAATGTTGTCAACCAGATGTCCTGAGAGTAGTGAGCTAATAGTCATAATCACAGCATATAGTAAACTGATGTCATGTTAGTGCTATGTTGCAAAATTTTAGACATAAAGTAGAGAAGTAATTTTGTGATGAAAAAGGGAAGAGGATGTACACTGAAGGTTTGCTTTGAGTATTGAGGCTAGGATTTAAGCAACATTGGTTTTTTGAAGGCCATTATTCCTAACAGTATTTTGAGTTGAGGCCAGTGGTGGATGATATTTTCTGTCAAAAAAAAAATCCCCCCAGAATTGTATTCTTGTTAGGGTGGAAGAACCTCTGAAACCACAGTGCACTATGGGACTCTAAACCTTTCCAGTGAAACCTGCAATTACTAAATATAACTAAATCTACTAACACTAAATCATATTCACACGCACTGTGTAATCTGATCGAAATGACATTAAGCTGTAGCTTTGCTATAGAAAAACTCATTTGAACTGAACAATGTTTGCATGTTATTACAGATTGCTTTTTGTAGTAATTCTTCCCTGTGGTTTGGACAAAGCCCTCTTGGTCACCTGTTCATTCAGACTGGGTTGTCCTGTATGGGGAAGGTCAGGGTGCTTTGAGGTGGTGACAACAGCAGCACCATCAACACATCAGAGACTGTCGGTGAATAGATCAGGGCTTGTCTCCCATTCTGATGCTAATGAAGCAGAGAAGCGCAGTTTTTCTCTGCATCCTGCATTTTAGAAATGCTGTGTCTATTATGTGTCTAAGGTGGGATGAGTTACTTTTCAGTTCAGTCCGTTTCAGTTTGACATTTGAAAATCTTTTGCTGGAAAATATTCTCATACCAAAGACTTGAGCAGGTCATTTCTGTGATTGCAACCCGTAAACCAGCACTCAAGTCATATCAGAAGGAGAGAAAGAACTTGGGGCACTCTGGTGGCTCACTCCGTAGAGCGCGTACCACATAATCGCGGCGGCGCGGGTTCGATTCCGGCCTGCGCCCTTTGCTGCATGTCACCCCCCCACTCTCTCCCACGGCTTTCCTGTCTGTCTCTACTGTTGCTGTCAATAAAGCAGAAATGCCAAAAAATAATCTTTAAAAAAAAAAAGAAGAAGGAGAGAAAGAACTTGATGACATCATGTTTCACTCCTTGGAACACTCAAATTCAAAGTATTTATTTACAAATTTAATAGCAGCCATAAACTGCACAAGACATTAGTTACTTTAATAAGTGGAGGTGAATGTACAATTCAAAATGCAACTTTGCCAACATCCAACGGCAATTTGCTGTCTTGTTGTCATACTTAGGGGTGTAACGGTTCTCAAACAAAAACTGCGATACAATCATCCACAGTCTTATACCCATTTTATTTTCATCTGACAGCTATTCTGGTCCAATCATGATCGAGTGGTCACGCCTGAGGTAAAAGATAGTAAACAAGAGTAGACTCTATTTATTAATTTATGTATTTGTTTTTGTTTACGTTGTTAATTTATGTAAAGTTAATTTATAAAGTTAATCTACCATCATAGTGGTATTTATGATAAGTCTGATATGATGCAAATGCAGCTTTCACCCTCGATGACACATGGCTGAACATCCCCGCAGTAAATGAATGCATGCAGTCACATGAGTTGTCTCGTTGAATCTGCAGTATGACACTATCAATGGAATATACTGAATATAAACCCTCTTTGTCTCCCAAGTGAGTCAAATTTTTAATTCCCAGTTCAGATGGGTGAACGCAAATTGGGAATCGTCTCCTCACTCTGATTTTGATATCAATAACGTCCTCCCAAGTGATAGAGCTGGTTTTAACTGGGCTTAATCACACATAATTTTGGTAAATGTCGCACTATGTCCAACCTTTTATCAATAGCAATTTACAAGTTACATAGACCAGAGAAAATGGCTGTGAAGAAGTGAAGGGTTTGAGTCTGTGCCCAGGCTGTTTGATTCTGCAGCATGCTATTTATTCTTTTCAGTGAATTCCAATCATGTGCTTTTCATTTTAATATAGATGACTGCAAATGTTTTCCAATAGCCTGATGTGCGCTCCTAGAATTTGAACTCTCAGAGACGCTTCAGCCACCCTTAACAGCCCCCAACCAAATACTGATGTTAGCCTCCAAACCAATTTTAAAGCCAACTTGAACACTGTCTGGTTCATAGTAACTCACAGTAAGCCTTGAGAAATTTCTAGACTGCTTATGGAACTCTCCTAATGTCTTTACCTGGCCCTGTATCCTATAGGATGATACAATATGTTGACCTTAATACATCCCAAGCATTATCACTTGTATAAAGGACTAACTTAGTCCTTTAAGGGTCTTAGCAGAGGGGATGATAGGATGTAGAGATACACAGTATGAGAAATACTTAATCTGTGCCTGGTACTTACAAGTTACAACTGGCACTGTTTTTTGACATTTAATAGTTATATTTAAGGGCAAGATCAATGATAACTGATTACCATCACATACGGTACTTGATGAATTTATTTCAGTATCTATGGAGGTGAGTTATTGATATTAAGTCAGTAGAAAAATGTAGGCAAATATTGGCAGGTAATGCCCTGATAAAGCTTCAGGCCTTCATGCCTCACCCATGCTGTTTGCATTTCAGTTGGGACATTAGAGTTTGAAGTGTACGCCGTCAAAAATGCAGTCATGTCTTAAGAATAAATGGATTCTTGCAAAAGGGCTAGGCTTAGCCTGTTTCACCTCAAATGACTTCAGATTATTTATCTCAGGGCTGTTTGTAACTAACTGAAGTCAATGGACATTGGAATTTTTCATTAATGCTAGCCTTGGAAAAGATGCTCCTGGCAGTTTCCAGTTTGAAGTTCTACCACTTGGAAATTTGTATGATTTGGCTTTGTCTGCAGGCAGTTTTGCTTTTCTGTTCCTCCTGTTTGGTCTCTCTCAGCTTTGTCTTTTAGGTTTTACCTTGAAAACATCCCCACAACTGTGGTCCCTTGCCTGGCATCCTTGAGCGCAGTGGGTCGGTTTTAAGAGCTGACTTTCAGAGACTTTTTTGTCCACAGTATCAGGTGCTTTACAGGCTAAAGGTCACAGTCATGTTGGCTAACATAAGTTACGGAGCCAACATAGCAGTCAACAAGATAGAAATTCATATTGTTTGCCTGTTATTTAGGGAAGTTACTTGCTGGCTTGCTTTTATCCTTTTACCCTCTTTTCTTTAAGAAACACATTTCCCACTTAATTCAAAGGGACATTCCTATTCTGTATTTGTCCCCGTAATTCCTTGTTTGTTTGATGTTTTTTCTTTCCAATGTGCTGATTAATATGGCACAGTGGTTGAGTTTGGGTGAAAGTGCCAGTGACTACACATGGCAGTCAGCAGTATGTGCCAACAGAGCTAAACGTTAAGCCAGTGTTTCTAATTGGATAGGTACTAAGCAGCTGTGATCATGATAAACAGTCGGACAACCTTGGCAGTTACTTGGCAATAGCCAAGAAATCTTTAAAAAACATCCAAGTGAATCAAGTTGTTACATAAGGAAATAATATCTCAATAGTAGACAATAAGACACTGTAGGACTGCGTGTTATGAGGTATAATATGAATTACAGTAGATGGGAATACAGTAGATGTTGCTCTGTCTACCTACAGGCAAAATCAACCGATCAATCGAAGAAGTTCAGGCACGTTCCCCGTGAGTTGTTGAAAGCCATTCTGGGAAATGTAGGAAATCACAAAGCGAAACAAATGTATACCAGGCAGGTAGGGGAAATGGGTTCACCAAAAACGTGAATTAATTCATCACAAAATAACTCCTGAACTCTTGGAATGCATCACAAATTGAGGATGTTCAAGGTCAAGGAGTATCCAAGGGTAGAACGTTCCTCTAATTGTGCAACCTTTGTTTGTGTCCTGCTGTTCAGGCACATTCAGGACCCAGCCAGCCAGAGACTGACATGGAACAAGCCTCCCAAAAGTGTCCTTGTCATTAAGAAGATCCGAGATGCCAGTCTGCTTCAGCCTTTCAAGGAGCTCTGCATATTCCTCACTGAGGTATAACCAGTTACTCAATAACACAAATCGCTGTTCACAACAGACTTTTTGGTGCTTGGAGCTACAGTTCTTGTTTTGGTCCCATGTCCTCAGTTTTGACTGGGGACATGGAACCAAAGTAGAGGAAGTACTAATGGTGAAGCATTTAGGGTGTTCTTGTGACTGCATATCTTTATTTCTTTCATGTTGTTCTAGGTGAAAAACATGATTGTTTACGTGGAGAGGAAACTTCTGGAGGACCCAGCCATCGCGGGCGATGAGAATTTTGGGGTCATCATTAAGAAATTATGCACTTTCAGAGAAGGTATGAAAACAACTGGTTGACTTAGTTGTGATCATATAAGGGGTTCCCATGGGTCATGAAATTTCTGGAAAGTCATGGAATTTTGAAAAGTCTGTTTAAGTCAGGGAATTTAATAAATTGTCTGAACAAGTCATGGAATATCATGGAATTTTGTAAGCCTCAATTTAAAATATCAGTAAGTAGTTCTCAGCCTGGTGCCACTATGATCCCAGATAAGCGGCGGATAATAGATGACAGTAATGGAAACGTCCAACAATTTTACATTTAACTAGAGTGGGAACCCAGATTTAAACATGGTATATGAAATGATTTTAAAGTAATTAGAATCTGAGATAAAGAACATTGTCTTGATTTTTTTCCCCAGATCTCGATGACATCTCCAATCGCGTAGACTTCATCATCTGTCTTGGTGGAGATGGAACATTGTTGTACGCATCTTCACTCTTCCAGGTATTCCAGCTGTGTTTTTACTTGCACCGTTTGGGCATCACCTTAAAAATGGCCTATGTCGGTTATAAGTCCAGGTATGACATACCAGTCTTCTGATTGGTGTATTTCTCTATTTTTAGGAGAGCGTTCCACCAGTGATGGCCTTTCACCTGGGCTCCCTGGGCTTTCTTACACCTTTCAAATTCGACACCTACCAGTCTCAGGTCACCCAAATCATTGAGGGTACGTTCCCCAGCCAGGGCTGGGCAATATTGAGATATTATATTGATATTGTGATATCAGACTAAATATTGTTCGGGATTTTGGATATTGTAGTATCAAGATATGGTGTAAGTGTTGTCTTTTCCTCATTATAAAAGTTACATTACAGTGAAGGGATACAATTTTCTCAACTCAAGGTGTATTCACAAGAAATCTGTCCGCCTGAGTGTCAAGACAGTAAACACCAAACATTCCTTAGCCTCAGACTTCCAACAACAAAAGCAGTGCTCAATGCATTTGTATGTGTTTCTGTGTATAGGTAACGCCGCCATCATATTGCGCAGTCGCCTGAGAGTGCGGGTGCTGAAAGAGAACAGGGAGAAAAAGGCCAGGGTGGATGAAAAGGGCATTATCATGACCAACGGAGACAGCGAAGGTAGCCGCAAAGCCATGCAGTACCAGGTAATCTCTTCAACTTCAAACCAGTACTTCCCAACCAAAGGCTATAAATAAAAATGGACAATACGTCACCTGTTGGTTTCTGACTGGTCATTCTGAAGCCAGATGATTGTTTATGATCACAGCCATGTTGTCA
Source organism: Neoniphon sammara (assembly GCA_900302535.1). Taxonomy (NCBI): domain Eukaryota; kingdom Metazoa; phylum Chordata; class Actinopteri; order Holocentriformes; family Holocentridae; genus Neoniphon; species Neoniphon sammara. The sequence goes on along the minus strand of OMKZ01050986.1, from coordinate 443 downwards.
TAGGTACTGGCTCAACATGCTGTCATAATAAAGACACTAAATCTAGGCTACGACAACTTATAGTTCTTCTACCTTCACCTATTTATTAGAAACAAACTGCTGTTGTTGTTTTTGTAAACATATAGTGGCTCACTTCCTGTGTAGCAAAAGATTTTTCTCGGTTAAGAGGTGTTAAAACATCAAAGGTGAAAGCTTTCGCAAACTGGACATAGCTTGTATTATATTATTACATTATTATATAGTATTAATTATATATTATATTATATTATATTATAATATAATATAATATAATATAATATAATATAATATAATATAATATAATATAATATAATATTATATTATATTATATTATATTATATTATATTATATTATAATATAATATAATATAATATAATATAATATTATATTATATTATATTATATTATATATTATATAATATATAA
>OMKZ01050982.1:0-13143 GCA_900302535.1 Neoniphon sammara | reverse complement strand
AGCGGTGTCTGTTCAGAATGAGCTTGAGAGAACCGCTCCTGTGTGTGTGTGTGTGTGTGCGCATCCTCCTTGCAGGCGTAGGGATGATGAAACCATGCTGAAAGTCTAGTGAGTAGAGAAACAGAGGTGGAGGGAGGAGACAGCGCAGAGAAAACTGGAATACAGGCAGAGCAGATTTTGCTGCTGGAAACAGAAGCTTGTTGATTTCATTTTTACAGGCGGCGTCACTCATTGGCCTCGTTTCCATTATCAAGCCTCAGCAGTTGTGTTGATGCTGCATCTGTGTGCACGTACCTACAGAAAATGATCCTTGGATGGACCATAAATTCCTCGTGCCCTGTGCATTATGTATTTAAAGTTAAAAAAAGAAAAAGAAAAAAAGACTAGGCTAATCCATCACTGTTGCAATTTAAATTAAGGGTAATAAGATTATAGTTACTTTTCAAAACTTTTCCTGAAACAATTACGCTAAATTCTATTGGTTATCTTATTTTTTTTTATTCATAAAATTTGATTGTTGCAAAATCTGACTGCATGATTGCCACTGACTGGGGGTAATGTAATGGAAAAGATGTATCCAGTGATTTGTGATGACATTTATATTGAAAGTAACCCTCCCCACCCTGCATTTCACTTACTTTGGGAGGCACCTATTTTAGTTTTTGTATTTCACTTAGCTTTGATGTCTATTTTAGCTTACTAAATGTTAAATCAGTTTTTCAGTAGTTTTTCAGTAGTGAATAAATAACACTCCCCTTCTTAAACGACTACTGACGAGCCGCCCTGAACAAGTTAACCCCCATCTACTCCAGTGAGGCTGCTCCGTGGCCAGCAGTAAGAGACTGTGACTGGACAGGGCAGCTGTGTAAAATGGTATGAATGTGAGGCAGAGTGATGCTGAAAAAGACCGAGCACGTCTCAACTCCGGATAAATACAGTGTTCAGCTCAAAATGCTCTGTTTTTGCAGAGGGTCAACCTAGACTTTTTCCACTGCGGTCAGTTTGACATGAAACAGCAGGTAAAACACAGAAGTTGCTAATGACATTAATGAAGGTTCTGTTCCATTGAAGTGGAGCAGAGTCTTTCCAGTGAGTCAGCATGAACAATAGCAGGACCCTGACTCTGTTAAATGGAACAGAACCTTCATTAATGTCATTAGTAACACCTGTGTAATGTTAAAATGGCTTAAGTTCCCTCACTCTTTCCATCAGTCTTCCCTCTCCTCTACCCTTCCCTTTCGTTCTGTCTAATTGTCTATCTTCGCCTCATCCAATTTTTAAACATTGCTATATTAGCTGGTAGAATACTCTTCAAACAAGCCAGGCTAAACATTCATTTGCCAAAGACAAATCTGATTTTAAATTATACAACAGTCAGAGCCGGTTGAGCGATTTGATTGGTCAAGAGGCATTCCACCATGCAGTGCTCATATACAGTATAACAGCACTCTGACGTTTAACTATATGTATTACTGCGCTTTACAAGTGTTATGTAATAATCTATATTAACGTTCGTGAAGTACATTGCAACAAACTTCGTGCCGCGACAGCGCTCTCGGAGGAGGACAAGAGGGAGGAAAGAAGCCTGGAGACTGCTGTGCAAACTTCCAGGTGTGTTCAGACCTGCTAGCTAGCCGCTAGTGTGTAGACCTATACAAACTAGCAAGCTAGCTTGCGGTAGGGAAATTGTGTTGCTTAGTAACTGTTCAGTTGCTTGAAATCTGACGGACCTATTTGTGCTGGCGGAGCAGAATAAATGTTTATACAAATCATGATCTGTTGCCCATTACTACCATAACTTGAGAAATGCTGTTGTTGTATAAAAGCAATATCACACTCGACTTCCTGCTGTTATACTGTATATCAGCACGACTGTGATCGGCCTGCAGCCTTGTGCCTACAACCGAATCACAGCCATGCTGATATACAGTATAACAGCACTCCTTGTGTGATATTGCTTAATTAAAGAACATAATGTGGTGTAATTACAGCTTTAACTGGTTCTAAGAAGGCCATTTTGTCTAATGGCTGAATCTCCTTAGACAGCTACATTCTGCCACTGTTTCAAACCCTGAGTCAGACAGAGGAAAATAAAGAAGAGAGGAACGCACTTCTTGGACTCTGCATGCTCATCGGCTTTGGTACACCTGAGATTTTTTGATTTGAACAAAAGACATGAATCCACACACTGGAATAAGACTTCCTAATAATGAGTGTACATTTACATTACATTTCACATCAGTGCTTTAAGGGTTGTTAAATCAGAATTTTTTAAGACATATGAATGTTGTATAAAAATACATTAGGACTTATGTCTTTTGTTCAAGTTGAGGCATCTCAGTCATGTTGCTAGGGAGGGTTACATGAGCCTGACCACACGTCAGTACATTTCTGTACATGACATGTTACTTCCATCGTGATAATGATGTGTATTTGCATTTGTGGACACATCTCTGCTCATGCTGCTTCTATGTATAAACTCAACTATGGGAATATCCAACGATGCACATTTGTGCACTCTAGTACACGCTATTGCACTGATGGGTACATTTGTAATCCTGGAAGCTGACTTCTGTAAGCCATAGACATCCACATCAAACTGTGTAGATTCTGTTCACACTAACACATCACACTGAACCAGTGAAAACAGATATTCTTAAATACTCCCTGTTGTAGTGTGGATGGGGAAAACGCTCATGTATGATCGTCATGTGATCACACTTAGATGGTAGCCAACATCCAAAATGACTTGTAGTAATCTACTTACTTTCTTACTTTCTACTATCTTACTTTTAAAGGCAGAGTAAGTGGCCAGCGGAGCCAATTTGTTATTTTTCATCCATGTTCCTGGGTTGGCGCACCCCATAAAGTTTAAAAGGAAAAAAAAGGTAAATAGTGACGTCACACGCCAGTTTTGCCACACGGTAGTCAACATGCACCGAGCAGGCTGCTGTCAGGAAAGCAGATAACCAAATTAAGTGTAACGAACAAAGGTTAAACTAGAATTGTTGTACTGTTCATGGTTAACAATAAGTCTGACACTTATGTGAACCTGTTTGTTTCTCACTGAGTGCGCGCTGCCATTCAACAAGGCTGTTTCACATCCAGTTTGCACCCCTGGTAGGCGAAGAGAGGTATGTGGCAGTAAAATATTAGTGGCGTGTTATTGTTTTTATATTAAAGGGCTACGTGGGCCGTGCATGATATTGATTAATGTGATTAGTGATTAATGTGTGGTTTTAAGGAAATGTGATAAATGTATTATCTTTAAGATGTTAATAGGCTATTTAAATACTATTGTATATTGTGATATGTCAAGAGATGATTTTGATATTTTGCTATGTGTTTTTAGTTTCATGGTACTCAACGAAGAATAAAAGTCGTACCAGTCGAACTCAACGCTGTGCTTATTGATGCCAAGGGCTGTAACAGGCAGTTCAGCTTCATTGTCTCTGCTGGTGCTTCATGCTTCTGGCCTGGCAGAGCAAAACGCTGATTTTGTTTTGGTTGTTGATTTCCTCAAATGAGTCTAGGCACTGTTGGGTTCAAATCATTTAGAAAAGGCGGCAGCAACAGGTGTTTACAAAAACACATCACAGACTATCTGACTATCATTAGGTAATTCATCCAATCAGATAAACAAATCATATGACATAGTGTAAGAGCGCCAAAGCTAAGCAAACAGAAGCAACTGTGATAATGAAAGCGAGCACACATGCTGACAAGCACATTACTAGCTTGCCAGCCAATTTACCCTGGTGGATCAAGTTAAATTTGTATCTCACTGTGTTTTCGATAGTAATACAACTTAACACGGAAAATAGATGTATTTCTATGGCAGCATAATCAGAGTATGGGAGCCTACAAGCCAATTGAGCATTAAAGTATGTTGATTTGAATGTTTTTATGTTACTGCAGCAGAGGGTTAATGCTGGATGCTGAGCTTAACCTAGCAACACGCTAAGTCTTCTACTCTTTCTGGGAATCTGAGTGGACACACATAGTCACACACACACACACACATACCAATACATGCTTACTGGTAGCAGTGACTGGTCCAGATGGTAGGAAAGCAGAGGTATTAGGGGATAATGCAAGGATGGGGGGTGGTGGGGCAATGCGGGGGCGAGAGGGTTAAATCACCACACTGATTGGAATGCACAGCTGCACACGTGCGCGCTCACTCATACACACACACACACACACACATACACACACACATGCACACACAGCTGAGTATGTGAGGACTGGGCAGAAGTTTCTGGAAGTGTATTGAGACTTCAGAGAGCTGTGTGACTCAGCACTGTGTATATTTCCACCTGTCTATCTGGTTATCTCTTCTTTATCTCTATCGCTTCCATCTCCCTCTGTTCCTCTCATTCTCCCTATCTCTCTCTCTCTCTCTCTCCCTCTTTCTCTCCATCTTTTTTATTTTTTACTCACTGTCTTTCATTAGTCTGTTTCGCTTTAGCTCACACTCTCTCTAAGCAGATGCTCTTACTTTCTTACTCTCTCTCTCTCTCTCTCTCTCTCTGTCTCTGTAGGAGCTCATAAAGTGACAGGCAGTGCAGACTATCCTCACAGCTGCTTTCAGACACAAAGTCAATGGACTGAAAAGCCAGACAGAAACACCCAGAGATGGACATAAAGACAGAAGACAGACAAGGAATGATAGTCAGGGATGTAACGTGGAGGATAAACACATCTAAACCCAAATTACCCTATTTAATTAGTGGAATAATGTTTACCCACCTTTTTGAGATGATATAAACATTTGAGACATAAATTTATCGTATGCATCATGGTAAGATGGATCAAACTAATAGAAGTTATGTTAAGGTTTGGTAAAAGCACACAATGCTTTTTATCCCTGAAAATATAATCTACACTAGTGGATGTTTGCCTATTAATAATCACCAACAGGGAGTCATAATATGCCCACAGTTTTATTCACCACTTCATCACAGGTGGTGGGATTACACAAAGGTTGGCAGCCAGGATGACAAGACACTGAACTGAGTAATAAAATTGAGTAATAAAATGGCACAAGCATACGTTCACAGTATACTCAATCATACAGCATACATAATATGTATAATAACACAAACATTGCAATGATTTTATTGTTAGTTTCGTTAAACCTTAAAGGGCCATACCAAGCCTTTTTTGATTTCTCGTCAACTGTCACGATCATATCTGTCCATCACAAATATTGGTTGCATAGAATATGCTTTGGAGGTCACGGTTAACTGTCACAGACTGGCTCAAAGAATGTGACAAAATGAATAATAATTATAATATAATTATACTTATAATTATAATCAGTAAGTATGACTATCAGGGCGGCTTATAGAGAATGGAAGAGCATCACACCCTCCCCCTTGAAAATGTGGTCCAACCATGTAACCTGTGAACTAAGCATACAAGAGAAGCAAGCAACAAGCAAACGAATAATTCCCATACTGGCTGGTATATATACAAAGTGTCCTACAATCTCCTAATAATAATGTGACAAAGCCCTATTGCAAAAGGATACCCAGCCATACCTCCTGACTTCCCCAAATGTCAATCAGCTTACCATCACCACCACCCACCCCAGCAGCCTTGGATCCAAAGGAGCATTTATAAGAGGGAGAGGAAGAGACAGCAGGACAAACAAAAGGGAGACAAAGGCAATAACAGGCAACAACAATAAACACTTACCCTGTGGGAGGACGAGTCAATGCATCTGCCTTCACGTTATCTGTACCTTGGATATGCTGGGTGTCCAAATTATATGGCTGCAGAAGCAGTGCCCACCTCATTAAATGCTGATTAGGGTTCTGCAAAGACTGCAGAAAGGTAAGGGGGTTATGAAAAGTGTAAACAACTAGAGCTCTAAGCCCCAAGCCAGCACATCAAAATGTTGGAGAGACCAAAAAAAGTGCAAGGGCTTCATTTTCCACCACTGAGTAGCTGGTAAGCTTTGAACTTCCAGGAGAAGTAACAGACCGGTCCACACAACTTTGGTCAACCTGCAAAAGCACAGCCTCAACACCTGTGTTACTGGCATCTACCTGAAGTTTGAATGCCTCCTCCTGATGAGGAGCAGCGATAACTGAAACAGAACACAAAGGAGTTTTCACATTTTTAAATGCCACTTGATGAGTATTTGACTCAACATATTTTGCCTGGGATTTCAACAGGTCAGTCAGAGGGGAAGCCCTGACCAGGACCATCATACTACGTATCATGATCTTGGATCGCTAGCCTTGTGAAGCACCCGCTTCAGGCTTTGAGGGCCAATAAATTTACTTATCCTATGAATTTTTTTGAAAAAGTGAATTGACCGAATGCAAGCTGAACCTGTCTGCTAGATTTCAGGTGACTTTGCATTAATGTAAGGAGCATTTAAAGTTTAAAAAATAAATAAATAAATAAAACTTGTTTCCATCAGAGTCACGGTTATTTACATTCAACTCAATGCAACCCATTTAAAATCCAAAATGGATGTTGTTTTCCTCTCTCCCCAAATGGAACGCTGCTTTGCAGCATTGTGCTCAGTGCTGCCAGAAAACAATTTCCATTATTTTAATTATATTAATGTCTGTTTCTCATATCATCAGTGGAGGCATTTTGCACTATTAATGGCATTGTCATGAATCTGACAGTTGTTTTATGGCTTCCGGCTGCCAGTGACAGCACTGAGCGCAATGCTGCAAAGCAGCGTTCCATTTGGGGAGAGAAGAAGAAAACGACATCCATCTTGGATTTTACATGGGTTTTATTGAGTTGAATGTAAACAACTGTGACTCTGATGGAAATAAGCTGTGTGTTTTGTTATTTTAAATGTACCTTACAATGATGCAAAGTCGCTTGAAATGTAGCAGACAAGTTTCAAAATTCGTCAGTTAAGTAGCTTTATTGGCCCTCAAATCCTGAAGTGGATACTTGACAAGGATAGGGATCCAAGACCATGGTGCATAGTATGATGGTCCTGGTCTATCAGAGGGGCAACCACTGATGAGAAATTCTTAACAAAAGCTGCGGTAGGATGCCTCCCTACCGAGGAAGCGCAGAAGCTCTCTCTTGGTAGTGGGAGGTGGAAACTGCTGAACAGCTTCAATCTTGGCCTGCACAGGATGAACTTCCACCACCCACCACTTTGCCCAGGTAAGTAACTGTTGCCTTTGTGAACTCACATTTTGCCAGATTAACAGTCAAACATGCCAACCTTTCAAACAGTGCCTGATTCCGTGGGACATGCTGTGACCAAATGCCACTATAAATGACCACATAGTCCAAGTGTACAGCTCACCCATCCAAACCAGAAATGCCATGGTTCATCAATCGCTACAAAAATTGCACATTCCACAAACCAGAAGTCATTACCGTATACGAATCCTTGGTGTCCTTGGTGTTAGTGGAACCTGCCAATAGCTTTTGAGAAGATCAAATTTGTTTACAAATTTGGCAGAGCCCACCTGGTCCACACAATCCTCCATACAGGTGAGGGGAAAAGAGTCAGGCTTTGTGACGTCTACCTATTGACCCGTTGTGACAATAAAAATATATTTTTCATGCGAGACCTTGGCCAAGAAAGCACAATAATTTACAAAATCGAGATGCAATGAAGTAAAACTCTTCTGTATAAGCTCTTCAAAGTCCTCAAGACCAATATGAAATCAGCAGATTCACTGGGTCAAAACCTATTTAACTGTTGCACAGTGCAAAGCAAAGACAGCTCCTTATTGAGTCCAAGACCAGTTCCTTTATTATCGCCAAGAGAGACAAACTCGTTATCTTTAAATGATTTTTTTGCTGTTGTTACCATGTAAAGGAGCGCTGCAGCTGGGAGTGTCCCAGTTCTAATGTTTTCCCTCCGGTGACACTGGCGTCCTACACATCACCACCCATCAAACGATGCTGGCAATGTATGATGGGTTTATATGTGTTGCTGTTAACATAGGATGACCAGTCTGAAGTGAGATACCCACTGTTTAGAAAAGAGTGACACCATCTGTGGCACAATGGCATGGGAAATTAAAAGAACAGCATCCAAGTTGTCAAATATCTGCAGGCCTTTACTTGCAAGATAGTAACATTTTAGGGGATCTAAACTTCAAATATTTGCAGCCCTTCACTACATGTGGAAAAATTACAGATCCACTTTAGGAGTGTAGTATGAAGACATTAGTCCCCAAATTGAAAATCCTATTCATATTCAAGTCAGTGTGGAGAACTTTGATCCCAGTGGTGGCGAACTGTCACAGATTTAATGGCATAATTAAAGTTGTGACTGTAATGAAAAATTAATGAATGGATATTTATGTGCATCCTATCCAAATATCTATCTTTCTATGGTGACATCCTCACAGCAGCTGAAAGTGTCCCAATTCTAAATTTTGTCCCCTCACATTAACTCTGCTGATAAATCTAATGTTTTCTAATCAGCGCGAAAAGCAAAAAGTTGTTTCTTAATTCAGATCTGGAACACATGGATATGTGGTGCAAATTGGATCCTGAGGCATGCAACCTACATGTGACTTGTATTTGAACATTTCAAGTAGCATTTGTCAGTGTAGCCATGACAGTATTCCCATACAGAGCAGAGCCTAATTTGGCCTTGCTGTACCAGCCGCTACATAAAACGCCCCTCGTGACGTCCCACAGCTACGTCACATGTCCCAGTTTCCCTCCAGTGTTAAGCCATCTTTCCGTTGCACTTCTGCCATGGTTTTACCCTTGTGGCTGTTTCCTTGCAAATCTTGCAAAACATTAGAGAGCTTTTCTTTTAATAGCCATACATGAGAGTAGGTTCAACAAAAGCACATGTTCTCAAGCAGTTTCATTGCCACATGTGTCACAAACTGCTGCAAAAACTCCAACAGAAAGTTATAGAGAGATTATGGTGTATGCGTGGCTAAAATGCCCTTCAGTGACCCAGATAAAATTGGAATGCTTAACTGAATATTGCTTACTTCACCTATGATCTCATAGAACTTTTCCACCACAGCTATTCTGACATGAGCTAGCAGGTAAACACAGGTGTTACTAATGACATTAATGAAGGTTCTGTTCCATTCAAGTGTAGCAGAGTCTTTCCAGTGAGTCAGCATGAACATTAGCAGGACCCTGACTCTGTTAGACCTAAATGGAACAGAACCTTCATTAGTGTTATTAGTAACACCTGTGTTTACCTGATATTTCATGTCAACATGGCTGCTGTGAAAAAGGGCTCTTGACTTGTATTTGCAGGAATGCTGCCATTCAGACAGAACTAGTTTCATGTGTGAAACAAGTATCAGACAAAAACACACATGGCATCCTTTGTTATTATTACTCTGACATCACTGGTATCAGACATGGGTTGCATCCTAGAGTGGATATAAACTCTCATCTAGAAAAATAAAATACATGCAGCAATTTAAAATTGAGTGTGAAGTTATGCGGTGAGAATTTAGCCTTACATAAGTTAATGTTTTGCTAATGTGTGTTTGATATTCCGGCTTTAGGGAGAGAGTTGTCTGGTGCGTGATTGTCCGTGTCTGTGTGTTGATGTATTGTCATGCATGAGGCTGATATCCCCCCACATATGGCACCAGATTATAATCCTGGTTTTATTGTCATTACCGCCACTATGACACATCCTTTCTCTCTCTCTCTCTCTCTCTCTCTCTCCCCTTGTCTATTTCTGCTTCTCTTTTCACCTATCCAGCTCTCTCTATTCTTTATTCCTCTCTATTCACATATCACTCTCCTCCCTTCTCTGTCTCACCCTCTCTGAACTGGTTTGAAGTCTGCCAGTAGGGGTGTATGTGGGTGAGGACACCCTCCAACCTGCAGGTCTTTGTATTGAAAATGAGTTTTATTTATTTTCCAGGGGACAGCGGGCAGCCAGCCCCTGTGTGCATTTTCCTTTTTATTCTGAATAGATGAAAGTAAAGAGGGCTGCAGACACAAGTGGAGAGAACACTGCAGAGCCAGGAATCAGATCCCAGTGTACATAAGGAGATTTCTACATGGGTTTGGGCATCAGTTAGCTAGACACTTAACCATTTAAACAACCTGGCACATTTGTATGAGATGCATGACACGTAATTATTTATTAATGGAGAAAGTCATACACAGCCTGGCATAATTGTATAAAAGACAATAACACAATGGCAAGAACATGGCACAAATGCTTGAATGGGTGAAGTTCAGTTCCCGCCCACGGTGCAAAATTAATTTAACACACCATTTTTACCCAGTTGTCACGTGAACAGGTTACATAATGGTTCAGTTTAGAAAAATAAAACAACAAGGGTAAAGGTTAGGGTTAGGGCTAAAGTCACAGATAGGTTTAGGCAAAACGGTTTTGTTAAGGTTTGGGAAAGGTTTTGGCAAAAGACTTGAGCTTTGACTAAATTGGAAAAAAAATATGGTCGTGTTTCTTTAACATAATGTTTTCATGGTGGGAATACATATTTCTCTCACTTATGCATGAACTACTATTTACATTTTAAGATATATTGTGCTCATTTTGCAAAATCTCAGGAGGTCAGCCTGGGAAAAAACACACATGAAGGGTGTAATGTTACATTTCTACTATACCTTTAGGTTTTTATCCAGACTGTCTAGATAACTTGTTAAATGTAAATATCCTTGATTTTTTTTTTGAGTGTATGTGTGTGTGTGTGTGTGTGTGTGTGTGTGTTAAAGTTATGCCAGTCAAATCTACAGAGGCTTTGATAGCCCCACAACTCTTCTAGCAACCATCCAGTACCATCACTGAAGTCCAGTGGAAAACTGTCTTAATGCAAATAATGGTTTAATATCAACAAGGCAAGAAAAAATGCCTGTCAAAGATAGTCATTGTGAAAATGTGGCCCCATTCAGTAATGTCATAAGTAAGTTAAGGAATAGTCTAATGTTTTGGGCAAAATACTCTTTGTCAGACTGAGATGAAATGTTCAATACCATTTTCACCTCTGTACATCCACTGTTTCAGTTCCTATTGGTAGCATTTTGTGTTAGCTTAGCATAAAGACTTGTAGTCTACAGGCGACATTAGCCTAATGTTTCATGTGTGTTAAATGATAATGGAATACATGTCTTGGAAATTTTTATTTTTCATTTATTTATATTTTTTTGTTCATATGTTCAGCAGTTATAGTTCCCACCATCTAACTTCTCCCAAAATGACCCTCATTTTCAAGACGTGTATTTCAAATAGATAAATGCCTACACATTATACATTAAAAATAAGACAGCTTCAGAATTGCTGTAAGGTTTATTTTTTTTCACTTTGACGGAGATAGGAACGAACATCTTCTCTCAGTCTGGGTAAGTCAGAAAAAAGGATTTTTGCCCAAAACAGTGGAGTATTCCTTTAATAGTTGATTTGTTTCCATAACGGCTTTCCATCCTCTCCTTTGGTCCTACCCTCTACTCTAAACCACTATGCCTAGTACTGTAGCTGGCTACGAATGCTAGCTTGAATGTTAGCTAGCATGTAAATCATATTTGTTTACAAGACAGTGAACCATGGTTAGCTGAACAGATTAGCTAGCTAACAGGCTGTCCTTGTTGAAACAAAACTGATGAGTTTATTAGTGGCAAACTGATCAGTTCCCAATGAAAAACAGAACAGAAACTGACCATGTCTATTGAATTCTCCAAGACGTGGGTTCAGACTAGGGTTGCCAACTGTCCCATATTAACCGGGACGTCCCATATATTTGGCTATATCTGTTTGTCCCATATGGGACCTCCCTTCCCATATATTGACTGCTACTCTGTAGTCACGGAGGCACTCTTACAGATTCTAGATCTGATACAACAGCAGGAGCAACTGAATAAAAAACAAAATAGCTGTGTGCTGATCACGCCAATTTTGAAATTATCCAGTCACAGCCCCCCTATACGCATCAGATGTATGTATAGCGTAAATGCGTAGACTAGTGTAAAGTAGACTAGGTGAGTCATGCCCCTATTTTCCTCTTTTGCATTTGATTTTTTTTAAAAAAACACGAATATACATTATATATTCACACCATACCCACACTGCTGTGGCGCGCCACCTTTTGTCCCATATTTGGTAATGAGAAAGTTGGCAACCCTAGTTCAACGCACAATTAGCAGTTCACATCTATTGCTGACAGAGCTGGGGACCTCCATTATAGCTGCCAGAAGATGTGCAGTGTCACTTGAAAGCCCTCTTTAAGGCCACTTGGCTGCTGTCTCTGCTGTCAACCGACTGTAAAATGGTAAGAATTTCAAGTGTTATAATGACACATAAGGCATGAAGAAATAATGATACCGCAGCTAAAAGACAGTTACACCCCGCAAGTAATCGGATGGCCCCTTTTTATCTGTGGCTGTAGGAGTGCTGGGATGGATTAGACTGTGGCTGTCAACGGTAAGAACAAAGTCTGCACAATCTTCTGCAAAAATAGGGACTGGATGTGACCTAGCAGTGACACACACACACACACACACACACACACACACACACACACTCATATATACACACACACACACACACACACACACACACACATACATAAACCGGTCATTCACATGTCAACATGGATGATTGAGCTGCATGGTTGAGCGCACACTGCATGACGGATTGCTTTAAAGCTGTCTGCATGATGTTGTGATGGTGTGTGTGTGTGTGTGTGTGTGTCCGTACATAGCAATCTGCATGTGTTTGTGTGTTGTTTGTGATTACGTAACTGCTTCCTCTGTTCCTACACAGTTCTGATGTTGTGGTTATAAATGCATGAATATTTTTTCCTCTCCCATATCCTAATTAGAATGATTACTTTGGCATGCAGCTACAGAGAGGGATGAACAAACGCCGACACACTCTTCTTTCATCCTTTTCTGTCTCCGAGCTCCTCTCTCTTTCTCTCTCTCTGCCAGTCTGTCTCTCTTCTCCGGCGCCTGTCTCGCTCTCTCTAGCTATCTCTGTGTACTTTTTTCGGCTAGATTTCAATAATATATCGAGGTCATGCATATTTCAGTGGCTTTGTTCAACATACTTCACACACACACACACACACACACACATGCATCCACACACGTGTACAGTAGAGTGCTGGTGGTGCTGCTGCTGCTGGGGGAAATCCTCTGAAAGAAGGCATGCAGTGTCTCCCCCTGTTCTGATACGTCAGC
>OMKZ01050981.1:31920-44274 GCA_900302535.1 Neoniphon sammara | reverse complement strand
AAATTTCCCATTTATGCGAGAAATCTTCCTTTACGTAAAACTGTAATTTAAGGGAAAATTCCTGTTTCCACAAATCAAATTCACTTCAGTCTGACTGCACACCAAGTCAATGTCTCTCTCAGAAAATTTCAACTAAATCTGATGTAGCATTTCAAAATTAAAGACCTTTGAAAAATCCAATTTAGGTGAAAATGTTTACTTTATTTCAGAATGGAATTTAAGGGAAATAGGACATTTCAAAGGTCTTGAATTTTCAAATGCCACATCAGATTGAGCTGAAATTTTCTGAGAGACACTGAGGTCATGTGCTGTTAGACTGACATGAATTTGGTCGGTGGAAACGGATTTTCCTGGAAATTCCAGTTTGAAGTAAATTCATCCATTCATTCATTTTATTAAGATGTGGCCAAAAATAAATAAATAAATAAATAAAATCCCTGTGGAAACAGGGATTTTGGACAGGGGTGTGGAAACAGGGATTTTCCCTTAAATTCCATTCTGAAATAAAGGAAATTTTCTCGCCTAAATTGGACATTTCAAAGATGATTAATTTTGAAATGCCACATCAGATTGAAATTTTCTGAGTGAGACCCTGAGGTGGTGTTCTGTCAGATTGAAGTGAATTTGGGGGTGGAAACGGATTTTCCTGGATATTCCAGTTTGAAGTAAATTCATCCATTCATTCATTTTATTAAGATGTGGCCAAAAATAAAGAAAAATGAATAAATAAGTAAATATAAAATTCTATCTATCTATCTATCTATCTATCTATCTATCTATCTATCTATCTATCTATCTATCTATCTATCTATCTATCTATCTATCTATCTATCTATCTATCTATCTATCTATCTATCTATCTATCTCTTTATTTTTTTCCCTTCTCCAAAATGTTTACCGGAAGGGTGCTTTAATTTAGAAATCAGCTGCGACACTCTCTTACCTTAATACCTAACATATACATGTACAGCGAAATAAAGAGAGGGCTAGTTTGACTATGTTTTTCGAAGTGGAGGCTGGCTTGACCTGACTGGAGTTTGAGGGTTCTGCGCAGTATCTTAGCTGTTCCTAGGACTGCTCTCTTCTGGACAGAGACCTCGGTTGTTGTACCTGGAATCTGCTGGAGCCACTCTCCCAGTTTGTGGGTCACTGCCCCCAGTGCCCCGATTACCACTGGTGCCACTGCTGCTTTTACTGTCACTACTGCTCAGGTAAACATCTTGCCATCCTGGGCTTCTCCGACTGCGATACTCGGGTCAAGACCAGCCCGATCCGCTCCCCGGATTGTCCAGCTCAGGTACCCGATGACACTACTATTCCATAGTCCAGCTCCATCTCAACCGGTGGCCCGGAGGCTGTCCTTATACAACCCGAAGATCCCTGGATCCTCCTGGGAGCTAAACCCAAAGCTCCGACCAGTTCAACTCCATACTATGCGTCTGCTGAGGGTTGGTCTGTGGTTAGCAGGGGGTGAACATGGAAAGCAATCTTCACGCTCTCATCCGCCAAAGGAGTTTCTGCTCGAAAACAGATTCAGCATCCTGGATATGCAAGATTCTCCTCCACTGGTCTCACAGTCCCCTGTTCCAGTACCCCTCATGCCAGCTGGTCTTCAGTCGCCTGCATCCAAGCAACCCACTTCGTCTGTCCCCCGGCACTCTGAGCCACCAGCGCGGCTCCTCTCCATCACCCCCTATCTGCCAGGGTGCAGCTCTACCACCTGCTCTCTCCTCAGCTGGTTCACTGCTGCCTCGATTGTATCCTAAGCAAGATCGCCCACGTACCAGCGCCAGGAGAGCAGCTCCTTTGAGGCAGGGAGATCAGCGCGACCCACACAAAGATGCTGATCATCGGTGACGCCATCATCAGACATGGTAAACTTAAATCCGCAAAGACTTCATCTCCATCCGAGACCACAGTCTCTGATTTAATGACCAAAATTCCCCACCTGTTGTCACAACACTCTAATGTTAAACAAATGGTCATACATGTCGGCACTAATGATATTTCCCAGCAGCAATCTGAAGTCCTAAAGCAAGATTTCATCAGTCTCTCTCGGCTTCCTGAGCTTAATGGGGCGTCTTTATTTCCGGCCCTATTCCTACTTAGGGCCGTAGAATAGGGCATTTCAGCAGACTCCTACAGCTCCATTGCAGGGCATAGCACATTGGTTTTATCACAATTTTAATCTGTTTTTGGGAGCGAGCTACACTTTTTAAATGGGATGCTTTACATCCAAACCAAGTGTTCAGTCAGGTCAGTCCTTGGTCTGTTATTGTTCTCCATTTATGTGCTGCCCTTGGGTCAAATAATTAGTAAACACAATGTACAGTACCACTGCAATGCTGACGACACCCAGTTATATGTTCCATTATACTCCTCAAATCATAGCAGCAACCCAACTTACCACGTGCCTTTCTGATATTAATAGCTGGGCTTCTCAAAATTTTCTGAAGCATGATGACAAAACGGAAATTATTCTGTTTGCCAACAAACCCAGTTCCTTTAACCAGATAGTCAGCAGTCTTGGTGCCCTATCTCATAACATCAAACAAACTGCTAGAAATTTGGGTCTTATTTGATTCTGACCTTTGCTTTGAAGACCAAGAAAAGAAAGTTATTCAGTCCTTTTTTTTCCAATTTAAGTTAATCTCTAAAATTAGATCATTCTTGTCATTTGTGGATTTAAACAGGGTTGTCCATGCCTTTGTTTTGTCACAATTAGATTTCAGCAGTGCTCTCTACTCAGGTATCAGTCAGGGTTCCCTTCATCGCCTCCAATTATTTCAGAATGCTACTGCTAAGATTATTACTGGTTCAAGAAAACGAGATCATATAACTCCAATACTGTCCTCCCTGCATTGGCTTCACATACATTTCTGCATTGATTTCAAAATCTTGCTACTAATCTTCAAGGCTTTATATGACAAGGCCCCTTATTACATTAAAGACTTGTTAATTCCTTATGAGCCTGGTCGCCCCCTGAGATCAGCTGATAGCGGCCTTCTGGTCATTCCTAGAGCTCAGCTGGTGACCAAAGGTTATCGAGCTTTTGCGGTTCGGACCCCCAGACTCTGAAATGATTTGCCGGTTGAGATTAGGTTTGCAAAATCAACATCTACCATTGCTTTTAAATCACTTCTTAAAGCATTATTTTTTAAGAAAACTTTTATCTCTGGGTAAATTCTATTTCATTTTATTTATTTTAATTTCTATTTATGCTATTATTATCTTGCATTTTATTTATTTTTGTGAGGAACTTTGTAACTTTGTTAAGAAAAGTGCTATATAAATTAAGTTTCTATCTATCTATCTATCTATCTATCTATCTATCTATCTATCTATCATCCATCCATCCATCCATCCATCCATCCATCCATCTATCTATCTATCTATCTATCTATCTATCTATCTATCTATCTATCTATCTATCTATCTATCTATCTATCTATCTATCTATATATATGTGTGTGTGTGTGTGTGTGTATATCAATCTCTCTCTCTCTCTCTCTCTCTCTCTCTCTCTCTCCATATATATATATATATATGTGTGTGTGTGTGTGTGTTTTCCCCCAAAATGGCTAGCAGACTGTTTCAGGCCAGCAATGTCTGTCATCCTATTATTGTGTAGTTGTTGAGACTGATGATGTAAATTATTATTAGATGTGAAAAAAAAAACCCTAAAAAGTTTATGTCTAATGTGACATGACCATGCAAACTGTCATTTGCCACTGGAAAATCAAAATGTTTTGTCACTGTGAGGGAGTAATGAACATCCAGGATCTAGAGGGGAGCTTTTGCAGATTTTGTATTTTCCTGTTCTTATGTGAAAATTATGCTATACTGAGTTGCATGAGATTAAAATACCTAGTATGAATCCATTTATCTGATTGTATGGATAGTCCAGTTAAATTTGTTTCACTTAAAGGAATACGCTAACGTTTTGTGCAAAATACCCTTTCTCTGACTTACCCAGACTGAGACAAGATGTTTGATACCATTTTGGTATCGATTCCGACAGGTAGCATTTCCTGTTAGCTTAGCATAAAGACTTGAAGCCTACAGGAGTCATTAGCCTAGCTCTGTCAAAGTGAAAAAATAAACCTTGCAGCAACTCCAGAGCTGTCTTATTTACACAATGTATCATGTGGATTACTCGATAATGAAATACACATCTTGGATTTTTTTTAAACAAGGGTTATTTTAAGAGAAGTTAGATGGTAGGAATAATATTTTTTCATTTTAAAAGAAGTTAGATGGTATGAATAATATTTTTGCCATTTCACCTCTGTATTTCACTGCTTGTGCTTGTGTGACATCCAGAAAAGTATGGTCAAGTTGTGTGAAGTAAATTGTTTATTACAGTGCAGAGAAAGTATGTATTTTCAGGTAAAGAGCCATAGTTTGCATTGATTTCATATGTACAACGGTCTAATTCTTGTAAAGTGTGCTCTCAGTTTTCACCACAAGGTGGCGTTTCCCTTTGTGATACGGTAGCTGTGCCCGTTAAATCTCTTTGTAACAGAGAAAGCGAGAGAAAAGAGAAGTCATTGAATTTCTTCCATCTCATTATTTGATTTTTATTCAGGTCGGTCTCCACCTTCTTTATCTGGCATTTGGATCTATAGCAGGATCACTTCATAAGTGTAAGTGCAGATGTTTATCTCATTTTTTTTTTATTTATGTCATGTGAGTGTGTTATTCAGGGACTCTTTTTGAGTGTATGTTTACATGCGCATTGATCGAGTTTGACAGTAGGTGTTACAGAGAGCCGTTAGGAAAGTAGTTCGGTGTTTTTAACTGTACTGCACGGGGCTTTAACGGGAGCTGAATAAAAGGAGCCTCTACAAGAAACAATGCTGTCCGTTATTCAACACAAGGAATAACTTCCACAATTTACACACAAAATAGTGCTGGGTTGATTCTGCCTTATTTCTGTAACCACATTGCTGGGTTATTTATGCTGGGTCATAATTCTGGGTTGTTTGGGGGACTGTTGGGGGACTGTTGGGTTGTTTCATGGTTGGGTTATTTCATGGTGGGTAAAATGAGTTGTAAGGGGTTATTCATATTTGAACACTTGGTTGGGTTACTTTTGACCCAACTGCTGGGTCATTCATTTTCCCGCTCTTCCAACTTTCTGGATCTTTCTGCAAGAAGTCGCACAAAAACAAGCACCTCGGATTTTCTGGTAAGTTAATACCTATATTTACATTTTCCTGTATTAGGTTGTGATAACAGCGTGATACTAACATCATCTCACTATCTTGGATCATATGGGGGTTCAATTGTTTTTATAATGTGATTTAAGCTAGCAAAATTTTCCTAGATGCTAGCTGATGTTAAATGACCGTTAGGGGAACTATGGAAGTCCAGTCGCTTTTCCGCTGTTTTGCTTACCCTCCTCCGGGCCATATGAATTTGTTTGTAATGAAGCCGGCGAAAAAAGCAATCCATGGGGCGCTGGATAACGTTATGTAACATATATGATGATACGACGTGTAGTCTTAACCGTCATAAACGAAAGATTACGGGTTACGTTTGTCATGGTGCACAGAGACGAGAGCTGGGACACCGGGGCAGAGACCAAGTGCTGCGCCGAAGTTGTAAGATTGGTTTTCAGCTGTACAGCGTCAGAGAAACGGCGACCTTTCAATTTAAAGGGCTTTATTTCGTGTATTGTCGGGTATTAATTACCGGGGCTGCGCGTATAGGAGAGGAGGAAACCTCTGCGGATAATTCGGCTTGCGTTAAATACCTCCTGAGTTTGCTTGAGTTTTGCTTGAGTTTTTGTACCCCCAAAAGGGAGGTCATTTATACTGCTTGATAACTAATTTGTTGTCCTTTAAAGCAACTACAAAGAACTTTTAACTGGATAAGCAAAAGCGATTTGATGTTATATATTTGGTTATACTGCAGAACTAAGTGACTGATCTATAATTAACAGGTCGGGACCAACATGGTGGAATATCTCAAGCATTCCACTCAACCATTGCCACGTTCTCTGCCGAGTTGATGACGACATGGCACCATGCAGCGATGGACAGGTGTTCTCCATCATAGCAGGAAATGCCATTGCTGCAGACAGTCTGTTGGGGGCTGTGGACCACTGTTTTAAAATGTTCTTCATTTTTGATTTGAAGTACACCGAGCAGTGCCTTCCCACCTGGGAGTTCCTGCAGCACAGTGTTTATAAAATTGCTGGACATGAGTCCTCTGCTGTCACCTTTCTGAGGACATGCATTTTTTCAAGTCACGTTTAGCATGTTAATTCAGGTTATCTATTCTGAAGTGTTTGGTGGTTTAATATTTCTGAGGGTGTAATGAATATTACTTGACTGTTTAATATTTCTGAAGGTGTAATGAATATTAATTAAATGTTTAATATTTCTGAAGGTGTTATGTGCTTCAGATACAATGTGACTGGAGTGGGAGGTGGACATTTTAGTCTTGTGGTTAACTCTAACCTTTTGAAATTAAGTTGTGCTGCTGTCCCTTTCCACCAGTTGCATATACTAGCAGTCACAAACTGGGAAAAAGAAGCACTTTCAGTTGATTCTCATTCCCGCTACCACATAGACACACACATGCAAGTACTTTGATCTCACTTGACAACACACTGACTGAGATATGAGATAATATATTTTTTTAAAAGGCATAAAGTACTGACATAAGTGACAAATCTATAGGACACAGACATTTCATGGACATGGAGAAATGAATTATTAGTACTGGTAATTAGTAACAATTATAATTGTTATGAATAATACTTAACTGTTTAATGCGAGTGGGTGGAGAGAGGTGGGGTCAATGAGTGAATGAGAGATGTCAGTAAAGAAATGTTCACAGTGACTTATTTTTGTATAGTGTAATTTGTATAGTGTGTTTTTGTAATTGTGGGAAATCATAAGTTACACAAAAAACGAGTAATTTTAAGATTTATTATTATTATTATTATTTGTTAATGACATTTATTTACTAATTAATTGATAATTAAATTATTATTTATATAAAAGTAGCAAGGAAATGACACATATATGATATAACCCAGCAGCTGGGTCAAAACAACCCAGCAATAGAGTCACTTTTACCCACTGGGTTGGGTCAAATTCATAACCCAGCATTCTGGGTTAAATGAGAAAACCCAGCAGCTGGGTCAAAACAACCCAGCATGTGTTTGGTCCCATAGATGATCAGCTGCTGGGTTGTGGTTGGGTTATTTTTCAACCCAGCAGTTTTTTGTGTGTAGACAAAAGAATTATTACATCTTTACCACAATGAAATCACCTGCCAAAAACTGTTTTTGGCCTGGTTCTCTATACCACTTTTCCACGTGTTCTCCTCCATGGCAGACTTAAGGAAATAAATTACCCTTCCTAAATCTGTGATCACATGATATATTTTGTGTATGGTTGTCTAGAAAAGGACTGACCTCACCACAGGCTAAACTTATCCCTTTATCCCCTGACAGTGGTGGCCGATCATGAGAACGTCTGTCTTAAGTCCCACAACCGTATATAATTAAAGCAAAATTAAAAAATAAAAATAAAAAATAAGAAAGCATCTTGCTATGAGGTGCGCAGATACACAATGCTAGTTGTTTTTGATGGTTACAGACAGTGATGGTCCATAGCACAAATCTGTGATTATATACTTAAGAGCACACTACAATTTTCTAGAACATCTCGTGGGTAAAAGAAGCTGCATAAGAGAAAGTAAAATATAAGATGTTTATAATTATGGCAGCCTACTGAAACATAATGACACCTGCCTCCTTACAGGGAGTTCAAAAAAAGAAGGTGGGGGCAGGTCAAGTTTATAGGAGGTCTGGGATACAAAGTGTACATTGGCACTATGTTGGATACGGTGGTTACAAATGAATGTTACTGTTGTCATACAGGGTTTGAATGACCGCTTCGCCATGTTCATCGATAAAGTGCGCCACCTGGAGCAGCAGAACAAAATGTTGGAGACAGAGCTGGTGACGCTGCGGCAGAAACAGAGCGAGCCGTCCCGCGTGGCTGATCTCTACAGGCAGGAGATGCGGGACCTGCGGGCGCAGCTGGATGAGCTGAGCAGCGAGAAGAACCGCATCCTCGTCGAGAGGGACAACATGGAGGAAGAGCTGCAGGTAAATTCAACCAGTGGCTTTGATAAGGCGGACAACTGATTGTGATTCTGTATGTGCACGCCGGACTTTCAAAAATAGTTTAATGCTGTCGCTGTAACTGGCAATGGAACAGACATTGTAGAACATGAATTAAGACATTTAACCAATTTTAAAAGTAAAAAAAAAAAGTACAATTTTTAGTGATTGGATCATTTGCACCTAGCAGTGGCTATGGATGATTCAAGGTGATGAAAAGGTTGTAAATCCTGCATACCTATTCTTATGGTATATTACATACTTTTCATTCTCATACTTTTCTCATGAATTCTGTTCAATACTCATTTCCTCTAATTATATTTTTCTTTGCTGTATCCTGTTACTGTTTGCTAGATTACTGTAAGGAGATGATTTCACAAAGATCTTATTCTCATCGTCTCATCTTTCACCATCTCATATCTCATCTTTCATGTCATCTCATCATTTCGATTATCTCATGTGTCATCATCTCATCTCTCTTATCATCTCAGCTTTCCCCATCTCTCATCTCATCTCAATCATCTCATTTATCTATCGTCACCACATCTTCCATTATTTCATCCCCATTGTCTTATCTCATCTCTCGTCTTTCTCATCATCTTGTCTCTCCTCTCATATCTCATCTCACTCGTCTTTCAGAAACTCCGTGTGAAGTACGACGAGGAGGTGAGGGCGCGGGAGGAGGCTGAGCAGACCTTGAAGGTGTTTAGGAAGGACGTGGACAACGCCGCAGTGGTCCGCCTGGACCTGGAGCGCCGCGTTGAGTCGCTGCTGGACGAGATCTCCTTCCTGAAGAAAGTGCACGATGAGGAAATCCAGGAGCTGAGCAACATGATGGAGGCAGCACAGGTCTCTGTGGAGGTGGAGCTCTCCAAGCCAGACCTTACCTCGGCTCTGAAGGAGATCCGCAACCAATATGAGTCCATCGCCTCCAAGAACCTGCAGTCGGCGGAGGAGTGGTACAAAACCAAATTCGCTAGCCTGAACGAGCAGGCCACCAGGAGCAATGAGGCTATGCGGGCCAGCAGGGAGGAGATCAGTGAGTTCAGGAGGCAGCTGCAGGCCAAGACCATCGAGATGGAGACCCTGAGGGGCACCAATGAGTCTCTGGAGCGGCAGATCAGAGAAATGGAGGACATGCACAATGCTGAAATTGGAGCTCTTCAGGCAAGCTGAACATAATGATATCCATGTAAAATAATGTCAACAGTGGCTCTGATGAGTATGCTGTAATAGGGGTAAACCATGGGAATATATTAGCCTAATACCACAGTAAATATACCACAATATCCCCAATAGTTGATTGAAGAGAGAGAGAAAGGGAAATTATACAGCCCACTATATTCAGTTCTTACAGGCACTAGAATTGGAGA
Source organism: Neoniphon sammara (assembly GCA_900302535.1). NCBI lineage: Eukaryota > Metazoa > Chordata > Actinopteri > Holocentriformes > Holocentridae > Neoniphon > Neoniphon sammara. The sequence continues at coordinate 34,755 of OMKZ01050981.1, read as the reverse complement.
CAATAAATGTGATAAGCTATTGCTCTGAAAAAAGTCTTTAGAGATTAACAGATTGCTTGATTATGCACAAAGTATAGGTCTAGATATCAAAGTTAAACTAAATCGGAAAACTGTTGCTTTGCTAGGACATTAATCACATCCTGGTCTCCATTCCAAGCCACTCTGTCCATCGTGCCACACTGTTGGCACAGTTCATGTTTAGGTCAATACCGTCTGCACGCTGTAAAGTAATAGGATTGGAAGTGAGCACTTCTCAGGTTCATGCTCTTCACGAATTATGTCATGGCTTGAGAGAAGAAGCTGTTAGGCAATAGTCTAGTGTAAAGATTTCCTAACTTCATATATCAAGGACTCCCAGATAGATCCACACTGGACCAATGACCTCCAAAATGTTGTCAGAAGAATTTTGTTCTAAGTCATGATTTATTAGAATAGGTGATAATAACAGTGGAGTAGATCCTATGATCTGTATTAGTCATCCTTATGCATTCTCTCATCATACAAATGTCTAAGGAGTGACATAATAGAGACATCAAACTATTCCTCATCTTGTTGCATATCTCTGGAGATCCCCAGCCTTGCCCAAATTTGGCAACCACTGGTCCACTCGCTGGCATTGTCTGCGGACCAGACAGAGAAGCCTCATGCCGGTTCAAGTTCTCCGGTCAAGACATGACATGATGATCATGACGTTAATATGTCGCAGTTGGTTTAACAAGTCCCAATATGTGAGACTGACTGGACCAGTCCTTAGAGAATTGGCCCTGCTGTGTCTTTAAGATTAACCTCTAACCCCCTGCTAAATCGGATATCGGGACACAATCTGCTTTCACTGGCTTTTTAGGGATGGTAAAGTTAATCCCCAAGGGTTACTGTGTTTCCTCACAAAAAGAACTAGAGTAATTCCATTATACATTACAAAAGAATACTGTATCATGCATGTATCACAGGGAAGCTTGAAATATCATGCAGATACTATATATCATAAATTAGGCCACAGCAATCCTGTAGTTACATCATAGTGGATAAAAAATACCATAAAGTATGATTATGTCTTTATAAGCTTACGAGTACCACAGACACACTATAAGATCATGTAGTAATACTATGGAACTATAGGAGATATACTATGAAGTACAGTAAGATTGCTATAACTAGCTATTGAATACTTTAATGACACTATAAGTCACTATAGGTATATTATAGGAACATTATGGAAATTTTTCATCAAGGTTCACCTATAGTGGTGTTATTTTGCTGTTGCCATGTTACTGCAAACACTACTACCAGCTTATAGACATACACAGAGTTTTTAGTGACTTCATTCAGTACATTGGTGTTAAACACTATTAATCATCTGTCTGCCTCTTTCTGTCTGCATCTCTGACTCGTTTCACATTTCCAATGTTGCAGGACACTATTGGTCACCTGGATAATGAGCTGAGGAACCTCAAGGGTGAGATGGCCCAGCATCTGAGAGAGTATCAAGACCTGCTCAATGTCAAGATGGCCCTCGACATAGAGATAGCTGCTTACAGGTACTGGCTAGATGAAAAATGAAGAAAAAGGAAGTACAACAGTCCATAAATGCTAGGGCAAGGCCCAGGTTATTGGGCTATAACTCAACAGCCTTTTTAGATTTTAGATGTACTGTAGCCCTGAACACTGAAGTTTTCTGCAAACTTGTCTTTGCAGAAAAAAAGTGCCTGAGGATGTTTGAGAGAGTTGTATCAAAAACCCATCTTGTCCTTTCTATCAAGAACATTTCAATATTGCTCCGTGACCTAAGATTTATCTTGTATACTGTAATAAGAGCAAATTAACTGCTATTCAGACTTTATTTCCAATATATTATAGACTAGAAACTAACCAATGGCAACCTAGATTGTCACCAGTTCAGTTGGCTGGAATTTGCTTTTATGAGTTCACCATAACCTAAAGATCAAGACTGTACACATCCCTGACCCAACTTAAAGGTGCACTATGCAAAACTGCCCAAGTGAGGACCCTTTAGACTCAACTGACAAAACACATGGAATGAGCATGTCATTTGACAGCTAAACCTGCACACTTCTCATTGTTGGACAGACTCACTGATAGACTATGTGCTTATTCCACATTTTTGTCATTGAGGGTCAGCGTTCCTCACTTCAGTTGACCCTCATCAATTCTGCATAGTGCACATTTAAAGCAGCATCACTCACAAAGTTATTTTAGTTATTTTAGTTTTAGTTATTTTTCTACTTTTTGCACATTTCTTGGTTATGTAGTCTTTTAGATTGCTATTTAGAGACTGAAAATTCCAGTATTTTCTCCTGGAAGTAGATGCCACTGGATCCCATGAACAGGATTATGCCTAGTCATACCTCTACCATATACCATGGTAGTATCCAAATGAGACTTGATGATTACTCTTATAGATTACTTAATACTCCTTGAGGCAATTTTTGTGAAAGAAAAGACACAGGTTGAACAAATGTTGGTTGTCTCCTAAAGTGGCTGCAAGGCTTATTCAGAAACCAAAGTTCATACTACACTGTATGGTGCCTTGCACTAATTTTCCATGCCATAATATAACCCCATTTAACAATGCATGCCAAAATATGTACAGTTTTTAATTTCTTGTATTTTTATATGAAAATTCCATTACTTTTACCTGCTTGAAAACAGTATATATTTAAGGGTTACCTCATGTTGTATTAGTAGATAAACAAAATGCCAACCACTAATACCATGGAAGAACCTTCATCTCCCTAAAGTTAATATTACCTTGGATTACACTTAGGACACTCTAAAAATGCCACTTCATTGTGACTTTAACTGTGTCTGTGGCCT